>JAJHSJ010000004.1:29996907-30182437 GCA_021015155.1 Magnolia officinalis | reverse complement strand
ACTTAAGATCAAGCCAAAGATCCATTCATTTTGCATACAAACATTCATCATGATATCTATTCCCTTCTCAACCTCCCTGCTTCTCTAGATCTCTAGTGAACGTATGCTCTGTAACTTACCGTACACCGGATCCTGTCACATCAGAAATTTCTAGTAATCTAGTCCATTGTTTATCTCTTTACATAAACATCATCACATCCGCCTTCTAAACAAGCTGTTGGACGTATGCTCTGTGGCTTTCCGAAATCTCGGATCTTGTCACATCAAAAATCCATGCGTACCTAGTCCTACCTCGACCGCATCATTCATCCCTTGAGATTTATATACCACACTAAGTAGAGACCATACATGTGTACGGGCAGAGAGGGTGCCTAACACCTTCCCTCTTTGTAACCGAGGTCCCTTACTCGGAATCCGGGATCGCAGATCAGGAGTCAATCTAAGGTAGGAAAGTCTTCAAATTTCTTCAACCTTACATATTTCGCGAGTTCTAGCTGACTGCGGGATTTTGATATTAATTGGCTAGTGGCGACTCCAATATCCACAAATCAGCCTAATGATCCTCACTACTAAAACATAACATACAAATTAGCGTGGGCGCCAATTTCTAGTGTCTACACTCCCCACACAAGTGTACTTCAAGGTGGGGTCCACAAAAGTGGCCCACCATTTCAAAAACTATTTTATATTTATGGTTTTCCAAACTGTAATATTGTTGGACAGTCCAGAAAATCTGGACTGTCCACCCCACTTGGGCCACACCTTTGGGTCCTCAAACAAGGTCAGATAGGTGTGAAATTTGGTACACATCTAGGTGGGGTCTACACCTCTAAGAATAGTCTATCAAAGGGGTGAAAACAACCCCCCAAACAATCCAAAAATCTGACCCAAAATCATACAAAAACTGTCCAGAAAATTTCTTGACAGTAATATATACATGAAGTAAACTGAGCATGAGAACCAAAATAAGGGAAAATCACCCCATGAAATCAGTGTTGTGGTCTACCTCAGTGGCCCCCAGAAATATCCAGACCTATTCCTCACATAAAAATCCATTGCATGTGCCCATAAAAGAGGAAACAGGTTGTCAACATCCATAGAGTGGACAGCCATAGGCGTCCACTCTCTTTGGATTGTCTGGATGCTTTCAGGCCACAAGGTGGGCCACACACATCAGAGAATAAGAGATAATCAAAAGAAAAAAAAAACCAGCCACAAGGGAAGGGGCTCCGCCACAATGACCCTTCCCTTCCTCATAAACTACACATCCACTATTATTGATGAAGATACAAGGATCTACGCATGCATGCATTAATCATGATCCAATGGTGGAGATACCATCTCCACCAAGGATCAAGGGTCTAGATGACCCAAGAATCCTTCTATCTAAGAGAAAAGGGCATGGTGAGGTCCATGAAGAATAGCCCCACCCATGGATTATGCATGTAAGAAGGGATGAGCCAATGGCCACACCCAAGAAGACATGGGGCCTCCACCGTCATTTGGTAAGCCCCACATTCTTCAAAGTATGAAATGAAGAAGGAGAACAAGTAAGGGGAATACAAATCTAAGATCCTAAATTACATAAACACCCACCTTACAAGTCTTCAAGGTACCACCACCAAGAGATTCTCCAAGCTCCCAAGTACAAGATTCAAAGGCCAAGATTTAGTGTGAAGGGCTGGATGATGGAGTTTTTGGGTGGATGGAGGGCTGAATTCTAACCAAAGGGTGGGACGTCCAAGGTTACAAGAGAGGGAGAGAGAGAGATGAGGAAGAGAGGATGGAAGGCATTAATGAAAAATTGCTAGAGAGGGGTTTTTACCAAAACCCATCATTGGGTTGCTAGGAAAGAGGGAGGAATGATTTCTTCTCTCCCTAGAGAAGAGGGAGAGGTTAGAATTTCAGACCTTGGTTAGAATAAAAGAAGGCTAGTTTGCATGGGAGAAGCAAAAAGGAGCTACCTTGGTAAGAAAACCAATGATGAATTGCTACCTAGGGACCTTGCTACCTAGGGATTTCCTAGCCTAGCTTAGCTAGTCTAATAATAACTTCTAGGATGATGCAAGCATGCCTAGGGATTCGTGCAACCCTAGGTGGGCCCCACAAATTGCGATTTACGGTCCAAAACAAGCACCGCCCACATCTTTTGATGTACAACTCAGATTGTCGCACGAGATGCGGCGTTGGAACCGAGGTGACGATGCGGTCGCTATGGCACTAGTTTCAGGTCGATTTGGGTTGAATTTATATGATGAAACTTAAGGGTCATCGCAAATGCAATCCGTAGATCGCTGGTCGCCAGAATTCGACCAGTAGAACCATGGGACCCGATGGAGCGAAATGGATACTAAGGTTAAGAGTCTCACAATTTTAGCACTATGGTTGTACCCATTACAAATCGCACGAAAAAAAGTTTGTTTCAGTGAACCGATGAGGCTGACAAGAGCTTTGTGAAAATCAAGCATCGATTGTCCACAACACTGGTCTTGGTTTTTCCCAGTTTCGATAAGCTACTTGAGGTTGAGTGTAATACCTCATATGTCAGAATTGGAGGAGTCTTTTCACAGGAAGGCAGGCCTGTAGCCTTCTACAGCGAAAAGCTCAGTGAAGCCCAAAAGAAATGGTTGATATTTGAGTTTGAGTTGTACACAGTGGTTCAAGCGCTGAGACATTGGTGGTATTATTTGATTTCGAGAGAGTTTGATCTTTACACCGATCATCAAGTCTTAAAGTTATTAATAGTCAGGATAACATGAACCGTGTGCATGCTAGATGGGTTGCATTTTTGCTGAAATTTATGTTTGCTATGAAACACAAGTCATGGCAGCAGAACAAGGTGCCTGATGCCCTTAGCCGTCGTACATCACTACTAGTTACAACGAGCAATGAGGTGGTTAGCTTCGACTGTCTCAAAGAGTTGTATGTCAAAGATGAAGACTTCTATGATGCATGAATGAGGTACTAAGAGGGTTATCCTAGTGACCTACATATGCAAGACGATTTTCTCTTCAAAGGAAATCAATTATTCATCTCCTAAAGTTCTCTGAGGGAGTAGATTATCCAAGAGCTATATGGAGGTTGCCTTGGTCGACACCTTAACTGAGACAAGACATGGGCTCTTGTTGAGAAATGGTATTACTGGCAACAATTGGTCTGTGACGTGGGTTAAGTGGTATAACATTGTCACGTTTGTCAGATCTTCAAGGGGTAGTCTCAGAATATGGGCCTTTACAACACATTACTTGTACATGATGGCCAATGGGAGGACTTATCTATGCACTTCATGCTTGGTCTCCCATGAACACACAATATGGATTTAGTGTTCATGGTGATAGATTGTTTCTTAAATATGACACACTTTATCTCATGTAAGAAGATCATCGATGCAACACATGTGACAAATCTATTCTTCAAAGAGGTTGTGTGCCCACATGGGGTTTCTAAGACCATTACTTCTGACCATGACATGAAGTTCATTAGCCACTTATAGCGGACTTTGTGAAATCAGTTTAGTATGCAGCTTCAGTTCGGTAGTGCCTACCACCCATAGACCAATAGGTAGATTGAAGTTGTGAATCGCATGTTGGGAAACCTCCTCCGATGTATTTTAAGTTTTAAGCGAAAGTAGTGTGATTCAGTCTTGTCTCAAATGGAGTTTGCATTCAACAATATGGTGAACCGCTTAATAGGGAAGTCCCGTTCTAGATTGATTATGGTCAAGTGCCCCGCTTCACACTTGACTTGATCTATTTGCCCAAGCTCCCGGGCATGAGCATTACAACAGAACACATACGCACCGAATTGTAGGCATTCATGCGGATGTACAAGCCAAGTTGCAAGCTTCGAAAAATAAGTACAAGGAGAAAGCTGACAAGCATCGATGGAAAAATGTGTTCAAGGTGAGCGATAATGTTATGGTTTATCTACGCAAGGAGAGATTTTCAACCAGGACCTACAATAAGTTGAAAAACAAGAAGATTATATCAGTATTGATCCTCCGAAAGATCAATGACAATGCTTACGTTGTTGATCTTCTAGATGACATGAAGATCTCACATACTTTCAACATTGTGGACTTGCACGAGTATCATGAATCGAAGCTAGACGAGAACTCGAGGTCGAGTTCTTTTGAGGTGGAGGGGACTGATGTAAAGTCGGTCGCAGACACTTTCATGGCAAAGATAGACCAGAGAAGACCCGATCAAAGGCGGAGGTGATCTGAACTGTCAAAACCTTAAATCAGTTGTATCTCGCAAACCGGGATGAGTTTTTCGACTTATTATATATGATTTTCGGGTAGGAGAACCTACTTAAGATCAACGGGTTGCAAACACCGTATTTGCGAGATTCCATCAAATCGATGGTCAAACCCATTTGATTATGCTTTTACTATAAATAGTGAATTTTAGTTTGAGTATAACTTTTGATCCTTTGAGTTGTAGAAGTTGTATCCAACATGAAAAGGGCTTAGAAAAGTTAGGAGAATAATGTGGTTGGGCTAAATTGGACACTTACTATTTTTGGCCGAAAACCATGAAGTCTAGTAGGAATAGAGGTCATCTATAAATAGTAAGTTTACTATTTATAGTAAGTCACGTTTTTATGGTGTTTGAGTTGGAATCTAAGTCTAAAACTACGTACATCGTAAGTTTGAGTTCTTTATTTAAAGAGTTGTAATTTTATTTTTTATAATCAATCAAGTTATTTCGAATTTATTAGGAATTATTCATGCTTTTTTTCCCTCATGGATTTGAGGAAGCTCTGTGAGGAGTACAGAGAGCTCCGTGGATTTGGAGTAGTTATCGCCTGAGGAAGATGGTGAATGGCCTTATCGTGTCCCTCCCTATGTCACATTGCCCTCTCTCATGGAATGTTCATTTAAGTGATGAAACACAAGAAAGATGGCTTAGATTTCTTTGGTATGAAGTCTAAAATAGGACTATTCAAAGGAAAAACATCTAGGCTTCAATGCTACCAAAAATCCATCTAAATGCCCAAAAACTGTATGTCGTTTTATAGCCAAGAAGTTGCTACAACTAGAAAAACAGACAAATAATGGCTAGGTCGACCAATTGATCAGACCTTTGATCATTCAAAGTATTTCCATATTTTCCTGATAAGCTTGCTGGACACTTTTGGCCATCTTCGATCGATCGAGTTCGATTGATTGAGACCGATCAAGGATTTACTCAATCGATCGAGGATCAACTGAACTCACCTAGAGTTTTGTTACTGTGCTATTAGGTTTACAACAGCTCTAAACCTCTTTAGCCAAATTTAGCATATTTCAAATAAGTTCCTAAGGTTGAGAGATAATCAAACAAAGGTTGACCTATTAAGGAATGGATCATCTACATGCTAGATTGTTTTGGGTCTAAGGTTAGGGTCACCAAGGCACCTCATGATTTACCTTTTATTCACTCCTTGATACTTCATGTCTTTTTGTGTCTTTAGTCTTTACCTTCCAGGGGCGCAATTGACTCATTGACACACGGGCCCACGTGATTAATAAATAGGTGCAAATAAGTACACTAACAACAGGGTTTGGAGTTTAGGATCTAGTGTTGACGTTTAGGTTTGCGGGTTTTAAATTTAGGGGTTTGGATTTACGGTTTAAGGATTTAAGTTATTTTTTTAAATATTATTTTATACTTGAATATTTATATTTGAAATGGTAATATATGGAGTAATCTACCAATAATGTGTGTGTGTTATCCTGAAGAATTTATTTTATAAGGGAATATGATATTCTTGTAGCTTATGGTATAGTGCTCCAATATTTCTTGTATGTCATTATTATGTGATAGATATCACTAACTTATTTCGTTTATACTTGTGAGGATTTAAGTTATATGTACTGTTGAGGTCAAAATCTAAACCACCCTCCACTCAATGCTTCGAACCTGAAACGGACCCTAGTCCTGCACAAAAAGGGTGAGCAAAGGAGACCCTGGCTTAGCCGGGGGACCCTCCGATGCCTAAGTCAGGCTAGAGAATCTGGGTCTAAGTTGAGTAATGTAGAGAGATGGTGCGAGATCTTGCGTACCTATAGCTATGGGGTCCCCTGGTATTTATACCTGTGGGTTGGATGATCCACGTCCGCTAATCTCGACACGATTTGCTCAATTAGTGGGATATTGTGATCATGGAGATATGATTCGTAATCCATGAATTGTGTAGTGTATCGTGTCTTAAGAGTGTATATCCGCTGGCGAGATATTCGGTCACATCCGCGTTTGGGTAGTTTCCTTGATCGGCACTCGGAATATCCACATCTGGCCTCAGCCTCGGCCTCACCTCATGACCTGAGGTCGAGTACTAATAGTTGGGACTGGTCGAATGCCCTTTGCTTCGGCTCTGGACCTCGGACTAAGTTTGCCTCGGCTCCAGGCCTCGGACCAAGACAGGTACATAAATTGACCGTTTTGTCGAGTTACTAAACAAGGATGACGGCTCAGAGCCAAGATGTGCCGAGAGAAGACTGGGCCCTGCTTATCCTTCATACATTCCCGAGGTTTCCCCTCCGAGCTTTGAGGTTCGTAGCTGGCTTGACTTGTCGAGTTGGATTTCCCCACAACAGAAGCCCCCTACTCTCTTAGTTCGAGCTCGGACTTAGAGAGTAAATGCCTGGAAAAATGAGACGACGCCTTTGTATCTCTGCTCATGATGTCAATTGGGATGATGATTTGTTGATGTTGATCCTTTGTCGAGTGGTGAGCTGACTCCTTAAAGGGTTAGCACGTCTAAGGCCCCTCCTTTTATGCGCTGGAGCTTCTCCTTAACCATTTTGTAGATTCTGTGATGATTTGTTAGTGTTTAAGGACCGACCCCTCGAGGTGTCCCCCCCCCCCCCCCCCCAATGAATGACGCGCGACCCTTAGACGTTTTCGTAGATTTATCATCATGTCACGAGCTGACCCCTTCTTTAAGGGAACAGGTCGTCTGCGGGCTTTTCCCCTACGTACTAGGGGATCTCTTAGTAGATTTTTGTGGGTTTAACGTTCCGACCCCTTCTTTAAGGGGATCAATTCGTTAAGTTAGTCTCTGCTTATAAGATGTAACTTTTTTCGTTTGTAGATAAACTACGCAAGTACATGATGTAGAAAAGAAGAACTTTTATTAAAGGCTTTAACAGGCTTGTAGCTCTGAGCAGTGCATTTATTGAGGGCCTTCAGCGGCCAGTAGATTTTCACGGATAGTAGATCTTCAAGTGCTCGGCATTCTAGAGGTGGGGGAGCTGACGTCCTTCGAGATCCTCCAAGTGGTAGGAGTCTGGCTTGGTCGATTTGACCACACGGTAAGGCCCTTCCCAGTTGGGCCCGACTGTCCCAGCCCCTGGCTTTGCTGTATTTTGGAAGACGCGGCGGAGGACCAAGTCCCCTGGTTATAACTGCCTTGTCATGGCTCTTGAGTTGTAGAATCGTGCCACTTGATGATACCTAGCAGCGACTCAGAGTCTTACGACCTCTCTGGTTTCTTCGAGCAGATCGAGATTCGCTGCGATCTGCTTGGTATTCTGATCCTCCTGATAATTTTTTACCCAGGCTGTTGGGAGGCCAATCTCAATTGGGACAATTGCCTCCGAGTCGTAAGATAGGGAGAATGGAGTTTCTCTGGTAGACGACTGAGCTGTAGTCCTGTAGGCCCAGAGGACAAACGAGAGCTTTTCGTCCTAGGCGCTTTTCGCTTTTTACAACTTCATCTTGAGATGGTGTTTAATGACTTTGTTTACGGCTTCCACCTGTCCGTTGGACTGCGGATGCTGATGCGAGGAATAAGCATTCGAGATGCTAAGCCCCCTGCACATGCTTCGGAACTTATCATTGTCAAACTGCTTGCCGTTGTCAGAGACGATGGTGCGCGGGATCCCGAACCGACAGATAATGTTCTTCCAGACGAAGTCGATTACTTTCTATTCGGTGATCTTGGCCACGGGTTCGGCCTCGGCCCATTTAGTAAAGCAGTCGAACGCGACAATAACGAACTTCACTTGCCCTTTCCCTGTAGGTAGAGGTCCAATGATGTCGATCCCCCACTGAACGAACGCCACGGTCCACTCATGGGGGTCATTTCTTTTGCAGGTTGCCTCGGTATGGCGGCGAACCTCTAATACTTGTCGCACCTTCGGATGTAATCTTTCGAGTCCTCCCGAATGGTCGGCCAGAAGTACCCCTGACGGAGTATCTTCAGAGCTAAGGCTCGACCACCGGGGCGATTTTCGCAGATGCCTTCGTGGATCTCCTTGTTCCCCTACTTGAGGGTGAACAAATGAGTAGTCGGCTTCCGACTCTTCTTACCAGAGATGAATTGGGTAAGGAACAATCTGTTGAGCTCTGCAAAGGAACTAACCGACTTGGGTTTGAGCTGCCGATACCAACTCTGAGCTGATCCGGAGAGGGTAATCAAGAAAGCTCTGCACATCATTGCGTCCGTGGCCGACTGTATTTGCATCCACGAATGGTAGGATTTCACATGTTCTAACGGGTCTTCAGACCCAGAGAATTGGATGACGGGAGACATCTGAAACCTCTGCGGCATCACCTCGTCCATAATTGCGGAGGTGAAGGGAGGCTCGGTTTCTTCCATCATTGCTTGGACAACGGTCAGGATTGTCGAAGGCTGCTGATTCTTTTGGAGTGTCTTGATTCGGTTGTGAAGTTTTTTCAGTTGAGCTTCCCATGGGATCTGGTTCTCAGCCATAGTTTCCTGGGGGGCCTCTACTGTGTCTGGCCCTCTACCCTGCCTTCTCTTCTCCAACCTATGACGGAGGTCAGTGGGAGCCAGAGCCGAAGTCGCGGATACATAAGACGGTTCCTCGTCCCGAGCAGGTTCCGGGGCTCAGGCAGACCGATTTTGGGATACTACATTCTGCGTTGAAGCCCTCGCGGTTTACTCCCGGGGTGTTCAGGCCCAAGAGGTGGCTTGCTACGGTCGTTCCTCTGGTGCCGGCGTAGCTTCCACCAGGTTGAGGTTTTGTTGTCGGTCCTGCTGTGCTTTCATCCGACTTATCTCCTCCATCAGTATCTGGACTTCGCTCTGCAACGCCTTATACTTCCCTCCTCGACTCCGAGTCTGTTGGGACGGCCCGATCGGAGCCGATTCGGTGTGTAATATCGAAGATGATTGATGTGGCCCACTAGGCCCGCTTGGTTCAGGCTCTACTGCTACTACCTTCTTCTTCCCTTTCGCCATTATACTCGTAAAATGATCTGACTTTTTGTATAAGTTTCCCATAGACGGTGCCAAAAAATGTCGAGGTCAAAATCTGGACCATCCTTCGCTCAATGCTTCGAACCCGAAACGGACCCTGGTCCTGCACAAAAAGAGTGAGCAAAGGAGACCCTCCGATGCCTAAGTCAGGCGAGGGAATCTGGGTCTAAGTTGAGTAATGTAGAGAGAGAGTGCGAGATCTTGCGTACCTATAGCAATGGGGTCCCCTAGTATTTATACCTATGGGTCGGATGATCCATGTCTGCTAATCTCGGCACGATTTGCTCAATCAGTGGGATATTGTGATCGTGGAGATATGATATATAATCCATGGATCGTGTAGCATATCGTGTCTTAAGAGTGTGTATCCCCTGGTGAGATATTCGGTCACGTCCGCGTTTGGGTAGTTTCCTTGTTCGGCACTCGGAATATCCACATCTGGCCTCAGCCTCAGCCTCACCTGACCCGAGGCCAAGTACTAGTAGTTAGGACTGGTCGAATGCCCTTTGCTTCGGGCTCTGGACTTCGGACTAAGATGGCCTCGGCTCAAAGCCTCGGACCAAGACTGGTACGTAGATTGACTGTTTTGTCGAGTTATTAAACGAGGATGGTGGCTCAGAGCTGATATGTGCTGAGAGAGGACTCGGCCCTGTTTATACTTCATACATTCCTGAGGTCTCCTCTTCGAGCTTTGAGGTCCATAACTGGCTTGACTTGTTGAGTTGGATTTCCCCACAACATGTGCGTTTAATGAATTGTACCTTTTTTTGTATGAATTTGTTTAAGTATAGCTTAATCAGTTGTTCATTTGAGGATTTTTATGTTGTCAGACATAGATATAATATGCTTTTGAAAGTATAAAAGTTCTCAAATTGTTTCACAATTGGGCAGTTCAAGATTGGATATATTAGAATGTTTTTGGTTTCCTAATTTAAATACACATGCGTATTATGTGTGGTATCTCTTAATTTCTCTCTGGTTATGTGTCTTACATTTATTTCCAATGTTAAATATGATAAGGTTCTCCCGTCTTGACAACTACAAGACCGAGGAGAGCATGCACAACCTTGTGTCTTTCTTTTATGAGTTCAAATGGTATAGGGGGAGTCCACGATGGAGTTTTCAATTTCAAGTAATAACTGCAAACCCCACATTAAATTTCAGGTAATAACTACATACTCCACACTTAAAACTAAACTCTCTGATTTGTTATAACCGAATTATATGATTATGCTCTAGTTGAACTCTTTGATTATGTCCAAATTCATTTATAGATAATTATAGCATTTAGTTATGAGGCAGTGATGGTATGGATCTGCAAAATCACAATTTTTACTTTTGATTGTTCTTTCATATCCTATACCCGTCATATTATGAATTTAATTCAAATTTCAGCTATTTTGTTGCACAATTTCAAAATGTTTGTGGGATGAAAATAACATTTCAGAATTTTGATACTTATAATACATCGTGCCATAAAGAGTCAAAGGCTAGTACCTATAATGTTCTTTCAAAAATAAATGCCAAAGTGAGATTTCACTGAAATATCACTTTTCAGGAATTATTAATTATGTTTAATTTTATTTAATTTGAAAAAAAAAGTGAACTATTAATTTAAGATTATATAAAATGTGTTCATCAAGTGCATAGTAGATTATGATATTTTAAATTATATAAAATATATTTAGCAGGTGTATAGTAGATTATAATAATTTTATATTATATAAAATGCATTTATCATGTATAAGGCATAGCCGTACACCTAAGGCTCCAGATTATGCAAATTTGGTATTTATTATTATTATTTTTTAATAGCTAAACAAAATCCGACCATTCATTATTATGTTTTAGAAAAACCTATAAATTGATGTGTCCATGATATCAAATCCGTCCATCAAGTAGCCCTCTAATGTTTTAATTAGATCCCGAAAATCATTCTCATCCACAATTACTTAGGTGGGCCACACTATGTAAAAGAAAAACCTAAGACAGTGTCAATAACGATGGTGGGGCACCCAAGTTTCTAATGCATGAGACGCGTATCTTATAATCATTGAACAACGTCAATATGAAAAATCAGTTTAAAGGTGAAGATTCACAAACGTGAGTAAGCACGAATTTACGTGATTGGCAAGGTTCCGGTCTCATCCGACTGAGCTGCATGTGTTGCATGAACGATCCCCCTCCCTCTGCTAGTCCGGCAGTGACACAGATTCCCTGCGAAAGCACATGACGCTTCGAACGCATATGATATTACCGTGCGTTGGAGCTGTTTGGGTCTCAACCGTGATGTTTTTATAGAATCCACACCGTGAATCTGATGTGCCCAAACATCTTTGTCCGGGATACCAGAATGAAGCCTGATCTATATCTGAGGTGGGCCACACCAATGAAGCATATTAGAAAAGCAATGCATACCGTACAAACTTCCAGATCAAATATGGGGTCCACAATGTTTTGTATATCCAATCGAAACCACCCATCAGTTCCAAAAAACCATGATAAAGGGAGACACGAAAAATCAGACTTTTCTGAAAATTCAGGTGCTACGTTGATCTCAGGCGTGAGAGTACATTGCTCCCCATGCCGCGTCACACATAAATTTTAGACCAGCATAATTCTTTGTGGAGGACCGTGAACATGAGCTTTCGAACCAGATGCATGGCGGAGATTCCACATGCGCATTACTGGTGGGCCCACACCGAGAAACGCAAGGTAACATCTCTCTCAATCTTAAAAAAAAAAAAAATAATTTGACTTTTCTCTTAGAAGGTACCTTTTCCAGCCAATAAACTATCAAAGAAATTGGAGCCTCTTCGGCAACCTCTCTCTCTCTCTCACGTCAGTTGCTCTGTTTTCTCTAACGGAAGCCACAACACGCCTCCGATTTCAATGTCAATTTTGGAAAATTTCAGCCATTTATCTTTTTGCGCGGGAAAATTTCTTGCATAAAAGATGGGGCTGCCGTCTACTAAAACGTTGGCCACCTTCAAGTGGCAATGCATGCAATCCAGACCATTCGAGCTTTTGGCCCAACAGATGATACCAGCATAGCCAGAACAGAGTACACCCGATTTTACAGCTTTGCGTTTGGACCAATGAACATTTGCTCCTCAAGGAATTTGGAATTTGGATTTCCGGCTTAGTACCATCTCTCACAATCGTGGCCCCAATTTGGACGGTGTGGATTCATCCAAGCGTTTTGTGGAATATTTCAGCTTTTTCTCTTTTCCTTTTTTTTTTTTGGCGGGAAGATGGATTTTCTTACTACAGTTCCAATTAATCTTAATAGGAGAGAGGGAGCCTTTTTTTTGTTTCAAAGATGTACGGACATTCTAAAGTTAATACCATCGGTTTTCCACTGTTATTGGTAGCAAACCTTTTCCACAAACCGTACTTCCTTTTGGAGCTTTAATTGGGTTCGCTTTTGATAAAGGAAGAAATTGGATGTCTTTTTCAGTCATGGAAGGATTCCGAGGTTGTTTCCTTCGTTACTAAGACACTCATTTTCGTCTTTTTCCATTTCTTCTGGGGAGTTTTATATATTATCATCATGGGATTAGATTAGATTAGATTAGACGAAGAAGGTATTGAAAATTGCATGACTTGGTTGTTTCAGGAGTGAAGGAAGGATGTTGAACTCAGACAGTAGAAAAGGCCCGTTTTTCAGAGATCCTAATTTGATCGATTTGGTCCTCTCATGGAGAGGATTTATGAAGTCGGACGGTCGGAAAGGGTACAGATATCCCAGTTTGATCGATTTGGTCCTCTCATGGTCTATTGAAGATATCTTCGATGAGAAGCGCTACATAGATAAGGTCTCTCTCTCTCTCTCTCTCTCTCTCTCTCTCTCTCTCTCTCTCTCTCTCTCTCTCTCTCTCTCTAAATATTTGCAGATTCTTTCCTCTAACATCCCTTTTGATTTGGTGGAAGTGATACACGTTGGAGGTAGGCGGTGAGGGCGCCGCTGTTTTCATGGTGTCAGGCGGGGGAGGCGAGTTACTTGTTACCCACGCAAAAGGAAGTTCCTGTCGGTGGAAGCTACATGGGGCCTACAGAGATGTCCATGAGAAATCCACCCCGTCCATCGGTTTCTCCAGATCATGTTACGACATGATCCTAAAAATGTGGTAGATCTAGAAGTCAAGTGGACCACACGACAGGAGACGGTGAAATGTAAATGCCTACCGTTGAAACCTTACCGGGGCCTACCCTTATGTTTATATTTCATCGAAACCGTTCACAAGATCATTCCTACTTGAATAAAGTGAAAAAACAAATATTAGCATGATCCAGAACTTCTGTGGCCTCAAGAAGTTTTCAACTGTGGATATTCAATCCTCATTGCTTTTGGTATCGTGTGGCCCATTTGAGTTTTGGATGTGTCTCGTTTTTGGGCTGATGTCCTATCACGATCTTGATAAACCGATGGACGGGGTGGATTTCTGATGAACCTCGGGGCGGGCCCCACGTAGCTTCCGTTGGCGGGGCACAGGCAACTCGCGTCCGTTTGGAAGGCATGCATTTGGAAATTGAACACGTGGCTTAAAATAAGGCGTCCAAAATTGTGTGTCCCGCTGGACGTTTTATCACCTACTTGAGAATTTGTGGTAGGGGATCGATAAGTCATTCTGATATCTGGCTTGTGAGTTGGGACGCGGATTAGCTACTTAACCAGACAGTAGCGAGTCTAGCGACTTAAGTGACGTCACCACGTTCTTTGAGCCCCACCATGATGTATGTGTTGCCATCGATGCATTATCATTTTAAGGCATGAGCCAAATAATGAGATAGATCTAAAGTTCAAGTGGACCCCACCACAGAAAACAGTGGTCACAGGGACGGAAGCGGATTGGCTACTCCCCCTGCCACCGGCCATTGGCTGGTGGTCGGTGCTCTGTGGGCCCCACCATGATGTATGTGTTTCATCCATGTCGTCCATCTATTTTTCTAGATCATTTTATGGTATGATACGAAAAACGAGGTATATCACGATCTCAAATGGACCACATTACAGGAAACAGTGTTGAATTAACGTCAACCATTAAAAACTTTTCAGGCATAAAAGTTTTGAATCAAGCTGATCTTTGTTTTTTTCCCTTCATCTGGATCTGCATGACCTAATTAACAGATTGGATGTCAAATAAACAGTACAGTAGACCTTAGGAAGATTTTAATGGTGGATATCCAATCACTGTTGTTTTCCTGTAGTGTGGTCCACCTGAGATTTATATCCCTCTCATTTTTTAACTGGAGAACTAAAATGATAGGTAAAAATGAATTAACGGAATGGATGAAACACATACATGGCCTACGGAGCACCGACCACCAACCACCGGATGGTGTCAGGGGAGTAGCCAATCCGTTTCCGACAGGTACACCCACCGTTGAAACCTTCTTAGGGTCCACCATGATCTGTTTTTGAGATCCAACCTGTTTATAAGTTAACATAGACATGGAATAAGGGAAAACACAGATATCAGCTAGATCAAAGACTTCTGTGGCCCAAAAAAGTTTTTAATGGCAGGGGTTTAATCTCCAATGTTTTCTGTGATGGGGTCTACTTGAGCTTTGGATCTTTCTCATTCTTTGGCTCATGCCCTAAAATGATCTCTCCAAATGGCCAGACGGTGTGGATACAATACATATATCACGGTGGGGTTCACAGAATGTGGTGACGTCACTTCAGTAGTTAGACTCGCTACCGTCGAGTTCAGTAGCTAATCCGCGTCCTGTGAGTTGTGACCGTTCTCCAACGAGTGTAGTTCTTCCACGTTTGTGCCACGTGTCAATTTTTGAGTGCATGAGTGTTACCTGGCATTCTCTGTTAGCGTAGCACGTAAGTCGCGAGAGTACCATAGGTGGTGAAATTCCACTAGCGTGAGTGTGTGGGGGTGTGTGTGCGTGTGTTAAAAAGAAAAAAAGAAAAAGAAAAAAGTAAGTCGCGAGAATGAGAACGTCGACCATCGGTTTGACGTCTGGGCTTTTGGTCGTCGTCGCATTTTATATAGCTATTGGCGCCGAGACTTTACAACGTACTCCTGCTTCCGGTTTGTTCAGTGGAAGCTTATATTTCCGTGAATCCAAACCGTTGATATGATGTTACTCACGTAGTTTGGCCTATGAAGGAATCCAAGATCCTAACAATAGAATATGTGACCTTCGAACAGTTGCTGCATTTTCTTTCTTAACCGTGTATCTACTGGCCACCAACTGAACGGTTAGATTTATTTTTTCCAGATTTTCGCGATTATTGTATGATACCTTTTTAAAGACTTTCGGTCAACACCTTGCCAAAGGCTCGGGCATCGGCTCATGCTGCATCTTTTTCTCGGACGCGGATTAGCTACCGACAGGTTGATAGCGAGACTATCGAGTGACGTCACCAAGTTATGTGGGGCCACCATAATGTATGTACCCCGTCCATTTATTTGGAGATATCATTTTAGGGCATGAGCCGGAGAGAACGAAGCGGATCCAAAGCCGGAATAGACCCAACCACATAAAATAGTGGGGAGAGTGACGCCGACCGTTGAAACCTTCCTAAGGTCATTAATGATGTATATTTGAGATCCAACCTGTTCACAAGTTAACACATGAAAGAAAGGAAAACACAAATATCAGCTTGATCGAAAACTTTTGTGGCCTTTAGAAGTTTTTAATGGTGGGTGTCTTTTTCCCCACTGTTTTATGTGGTGGGGTCCACTCGAGCTTTGGATTTGACTCATTCTTTGGCTCATTGCCAAAAATGATATCTCCAAATGGATGGATGGTGTGGATACAAGACATACATCATGATGGCTCACATGACTCAGTGATGTCACTTCAATTGCAAGACTTACTAAACCACTAGCGAATGCACGACCCTTTTTCAAAAGTTTGTTTGTTTGTATTATATATATATATATATATATATATTATATATATTATATATATATATATATATATATATATAATATATAAAAGTATTGATGATATCAGCCAATATGTTCCACGATATATCTTGTATCCCACCAATGCGGTACATACACAAGTAGTGGAATATATCCCACATGTTCGATCTAGTGAGTATTTTTTATTTTTGATCTTTTTTTTTTTTTTCTATAAATCATGTTAAATCAATGTCAAATTGTTACAAATATAGCTTCAATTTATAGATTTGGAGGAAATGGGCCAAGTTGCAGAAAATTGAAAGAAAATATTCAAAATTTTCCAATTTCTCGCAGATCGGTTGCAATCTTTGTGTCTAAACATAAAATTAAACATGTGTATAACTTGTTCTAGTGATGATTCTTTTTCTTTTGAATGAATTGCTTGTATTTCTACACGTCTTCTTACATTTATAAATTATATTAATAGACTTTGAATATACTTCCATCAATTTAGTTAGACAACGCATATAGATTAGGACCCCATACAAAGAAAACCTATTATGTGCACTTGTTTTTTTTTTATTATAATATTTTGATTTATAAGTGTGTATTGATGTCTTTTTTAACAATCATCGGAGTTTCATTGAAAAATTCAACCAATTTTCCAATGTTTCCCCATGTTTCCAACAACAACGATACATTACGCGATGTAACTAATATATTCCATGCGATAACCAATATATATCTGTATCCCAAATGTGCGATACCTAACGCGATACCAATATTTCAAACTTTAGTCCCATGGAGTAGACATATTACTGAACCACATAAATTTTCGTGCCTCTTATCTCTTATTTTGGTTTGATTCTTTTGGCTTTTTGTTTGCCCATTTTCTTGTGTTTTGGCTTTGCCAATATTGATTACGTGCGGGTATTTTTTTTTTTGCAACAACTGGTATCAGAGCCAAAAGTTGAGAATCCTTTTATCGCATAATCAGTGTTGGTGTTTGTTTTGCAATTGTATTTCAGATGGTTGGATCAAATTCTACCAGATTCGGGGTACCAAAGTTCGATGGATCCAATTACACATTGTGGAATTTGAAGATGAACGCAGTGTTTGTGAAGGAAGGATGTGTAATTGTGATTCAAGAAAAAAAAGCTTATAAAGATGAAAGACGGGGTATTTGAGGAGAAAATTCAATTAGCCATGATGAATCTTTTTCTTACACTGGATTATTTAATTTTATTCAATGCATCTAATCAAACCACTACAAAATATTTGTGGGACAAATTGTGAAGCCTATATGAGGAAAAATCAATGTCAAACAAGATCTTTTTCTACTGGCCACAGTACAACTTAGACGTATGAATGATCCTCTTTGTAAGAACACCTTATTAGGTTTAATACCCTGATTAGCAAATTGACAGTGGTCGATGTGAAGATTGACGATAAAGAAAATGTCACACTTCAGTTCTGTTTGATGCTAGGTTCGTAGGATGGTTTGATCATGAATCTCAGTAATGGTCCATATCTCAATATAGAGTCAACCGTGTATACATTGCTTACTGAAAAGTCCAACAGAAAAACACATGGAGAATTTGTTAGTAATGCTATTATGTTCAAAGGAAGATCTATTAAGAAAGACACTAATGGGATAGATCAGACAAGATCTAAGTTGAAAGGATATAAAAGAAGTAAGCGTTGGACTTGCGAAAAGAATGATCACTTGCGTAAAGATTATAAACTCAAGAAAGCAAATCGGGAAAATTTCGAACCTGATTCACAACATCAAGCATCAGATTCAAATGATTCCCAATGAAATCTAATTGAGAAGGACAAGTCATTTGAGGATGGAGAAGTGTTGTCGGCTGTGATTCCACGAGTGAATCTGAGCTATCAATGGATCTTAGATTTGGGTACTTCGTTCCATATGACTCCACATAGAGATTATTTCTATACATGTCAATCTTGTGATGGTGACAAAGTTTACATGGTTGATGATAGCACATGTGAAATTATGTATATTGGATATGTTAGAATTATTATGTTTAAGGGTATCATACATATAGTTTTTTGTGTGTGGCACATACCGAACTTGTGGAAGAGTCTTCTATCATTGGGAAAGTTCGATGAAGACAACTATAAATTTTTTGGTGAAATGAGTTGATAGGAGATTGTTAAAGGGCCGATGGTGGTGGTGAAAGGAGAGTTAATGGGTGACTTATATCGTTAGATCGGAGATACCGTGGTAGGCGATGTCGTGACAAACTCTACTGCAATCTATCACAGGCGGTTGGGCCACATGAGCAAGTAAGGATTAAATGTACTTCTTAATTGAAATTTACTTATTGGTTTAAAGTCTATTAATTTAGATTTTTATAAGGATTGTTTATTTGGAAAGCTCGATAGAGCTTGTTTTCCCTTATCTACTGCTAAAAGTAAGGATGTTTTAAATCTAATTCGTTCTGATACTTGGGAGGATCCAGTCAAATTCTTGGGATATTCGAAATACTTTGTTTTTTTTATTATTGATGATTTTCCCAAGAAGGTATGAGTTTAAATGTTGAAAAGGAAAAGCGATGCTTTTGTTTGTTTTTTCAAGTTTAAAGCATTTGTTGAAAATCAAAAGGCAAAGAAAATTAAGTGTATGAGAACTGATAACGAAAGAGAGTACACCTCAAAAGAATTCAATAATTTTTGCAGTGAGCATGACATTGAGAGACACTACATGATCCCTAGTACTCCACGGAAGAATAGAATTGCAGAACATGTGAATTGTACGCTTATGGATCGTGGTAGGAGCATGTTGAGTTTGGCTAGGCTTAGAGCAATTTTTTTTTCTAGGTGGAAGCCGTCAATGTGGCTTGTTATTTAGTAAATAATTCTCTTATTACTACACTAAATTATAAGATCCTTGAAGAGGTATGGTTTGAGAAACCTGTTAATTATTCGTTCCTTCGCAGTTTTGGTTGTGGTGCTTATGTGTGAATTCTCAAATAGCACGGGCCTAAGTTGAATGCAAGGTATAAAAAGTATATTTTTCCTAGCTATGTAGATAGAACAAAGGGGTATAGATTGTGGGACCCTACTACCCACAAGTTAATTAGTCGAGATATGGTTTTTAATGAAAATTCGCTATAGAAAGACAAAAATTTTTAGCTCAAATTCATAAGAGATGATTGAATTGGAATCTTTCAATGATTTTTAAAATCAACCTACCGATTTAGATGATTAGCAAGTTGATGATAACGTCAAAAATGAAGCTAATGAAAAGCATGCATATGAGATACCGG
Organism: Magnolia officinalis; assembly: GCA_021015155.1. Taxonomy (NCBI): domain Eukaryota; kingdom Viridiplantae; phylum Streptophyta; class Magnoliopsida; order Magnoliales; family Magnoliaceae; genus Magnolia; species Magnolia officinalis. The sequence continues at coordinate 30,163,059 of JAJHSJ010000004.1, read as the reverse complement.
ATGCTGAAACTTAAAGTGATCAAGGTGTTGGGATGCCTTGCACAAACCTTAGGATCTAGCCTCCCGAAACAAACCAGAATTATGGATAATAAAAGCAATGAAATAAATCAAAGCATCAATCACACACCACACAAGAGATTTTTACGTGGAAAACCCTCCAAGAGGTAAAAACCACGGGACCTCGTCCAGATCAACAATCCACTATGAAGTAGAACGTTTACAACCTTCTTCACTCACGCAGGAGTGGATAAACAATAAGAAAAATAGAGAAAACGGAGAGATCTAACCAATTACGAGGACATAGAAGCGCTGAGATGTAGATTGCAAAGTAGAGAACCTCCACGAGCAGAACCTCCCTTCTATAAGCTTCCTCTCTCTCTTTCTCCCTCTCTCTCACCTTTGATAGCCCTAAACCCTTTAGCAAATCCCTTGCAAAGCTTTAGGAAACCCTCTTGCATTTTGTGATACCTAGAAAAAACCCTAGGCAACCCCTTTTATAGTTTTGGGAAACTCTTTTCCGCATCCCAGTTGCGAAAGGACTCAAATCCGCAGTTTCGCGCAAAATCGCGGAACAAATTGCGTAACCTACGACTAGTCCTGGAAATTCCAGGACTGGTCTTAGCCTCCTACGACTGGTCGTAGCTCACCTAGACCACCTACGACCGGTCGAAGCTCACCTACGACTGGTCGAAGACCTCCGAGAAAAACAACACGAACTCGCTGGACTTTGAGTCGTGCCAGGGCTCGAACCTACGACTGGTCGAGCGCCTCCCACAACCGGTCGAGCGGAGCTCAGGACCGGTCAAAGACGGGGAAAAAAATCCCATCAAATCTCCCCCTTTTTGACCCAGGAGGGATCCACCTTCTTCAAGCCTGCCAGGTTTCTACAAACCTCAAACTTGCCCTTGAGCAAAGCCTTGGTCATCATGTCTGACCCATTATCGTCCGTGTGGACTTTCTCAAGCTGTAACACCTTCTGTTCCAAAGTATCCCTGATCCAGTGATACCGAATCTCTATGTGCTTCGACTTGGAATGCTGACTTGGATTCTTGCTCAAGTGTATAGCACTTTGACTATCGCAATAGACCACGTGCTCCTCCTGCTTTAGGCTAAGTTCCTGTAGGAACTTTTTCATCCCAAGCATCTCTTTACATGCTTCTGTGACTGCAATGTATTCGGCCTCTGTCGTCGACAATGCTACGACCTTCTGTAGCTTGCTCTGCCAAGAAACCGCTCCCCCTGCAAACGTGAACATGAACCCCGATGTAGACTTCCTGGAGTCTATGTCACCTGCCATATCTGCATCTGTGTAGCCCTCTAACACAGGTTTACCGTCACCATAGCATAGGCTCAACCTGGATGAGCCTCTTAGATACCTCAGTATCCACTTTACCGCTGCCCAATGCTCTTTGCCAGGATTGGCAAGATACCGGCTGACAACACCAACCTCATATGCTATGTCTGGGCGTGTACACACCATAGCATACATCAAACTTCCTACAGCTGACGCGTAGGGTATCTTCTGCATCTTTTCCACCTCTGTCTTCGTCTTGGGACACTGTCTGTCGCTCAATCTGAAGTGATCATCCAGTGGAGTACTGACTGGTTTCGCTACATTCATATTGAACCGCTCTAGGACTTTCTCAATATACCGCTCTTGTGACAGCCAAAGCTTCTTGTTGCTTCTGTCACGGGTTATCTCCATTCCTAGGATCTGTCTAGCCGGGCCCATGTCTTTCATCGCAAAAGACTTGCCCAACTCCTGTTTCAGCCTGTCGATCTTCTTGATGTCTTTTCCCATGATGAGCATGTCATCAACATATAACAGCAGAACTAAGAAATCATCGTCTGAGAACTTACGCGTGAACACACAGTGGTCCGACTCCGTTCTGTCATACCCATGCTGTAACATGAACGAATCGAACTTCTTGTACCATTGCCGTGGAGCTTGTTTCAGCCCATACAAGCTCTTCTTCAGCCTACACACCATATGCTCCTTGCCCTTGACTTCGAACCCCTCTGGTTGGTGCATGTAGATCTCTTCTTCCAGGTCACCATGGAGAAAGGCAGTTTTAACATCTAACTGCTCTATCTGCAGATCCATGCTAGCCGCCAACCCAAGCAACACCCGTATGGATGTCATCTTCACCACTGGTGAGAATATCTCCTCGAAGTCTATGCCTTTCCTCTGACCAAACCCTTTCACCACAAGTCTGGCCTTAAACCTCGTCTGTGAATTCTTCTGCTCAACTTTCTTTCTGAACACCCACTTGTTGCTCAAAGCTTTCTTACCCTTAGGCAATTTCACCATGTCATAGGTGTGGTTCTTATGTAAGGATTCCATCTCCTCTTGCATAGCTTTCAACCACTTCTCCTTATGCTCGTCGGCTAGAGCCTCAGAATAATCTTCTAGCTCTCCCCCATCGGTTAGCATAATGTACTCATGCGGCGAGTACCTCTTGGACGACTGTCTGTCCCTAGATGACCTCCTCACCTGTGGCTCAACAGGTGGATCAAGTGGGGGCTGCTCCCCTGGTCCATCTTCTGAAGGAACTCCCTCGTCCTCTGCACCTTGCTGTACTCCCCCGTCATCAGGCACCACGGGAGGAGTAATCGGATCCATGTCCTCTAGCTCACCTGAACTAGGCTGGTTCTTCTCTGGCTTACCAATGTCTTCGATACACTGATCTTCAAAGAAAACCACATCTCTGCTCCTGACGAGCTTCTTCTCGGTCGGATCCCATAACTTGTAACCGAATTTTTCATCACCGTACCCCAAGAACATACACTGCCTGATCTTCATATCGAGCTTGGACCTCTCGTCCTTTGGTACGTGAACGGATGCTCTGCATCTAAACACCCTGAGATGACTGTACGATGGATCCTGTCCAGTCCACACCTTCTCAGGTACTTCTCCATTCAACGGGGCTGATGGAGACCTGTTTATCAAATACACCGCCGTGCACATTGCTTCTCCCCAGAACGTCTTGGGCAACTTCGCATGAGATAACATGCATCTGATTCTCTCAACAATGGTGCGATTCATTCGCTCAGCTACACCATTATGCTGGGGGGTCTTGGGAACCGTCTGTTCATGCCGTATACCCTGGGACTTGCAATACTCGTGAAAGTTGCCAATGTATTCACCACCATTGTCAGTGCGGATGCACTTCAATGATCTACCTGTCTCTCTCTCGACCATAGCATGAAACACTTTAAACACACCAAAGACCTCGTCCTTGGATTTCAAAGCATAAACTCAAACCCTCCTAGATGCATCATCTATAAAAGTAACAAAATACAATGCCCCACCCAAGGTTTTTGTCCTCATAGGACCACAAACATCAGAATAAACCAAATCTAATGCATGCACTTTATTAACATGAGAAGCAGTTTTAACGAATGAAACTCTATGTTGTTTCCCTGATAAACAATCAAGACAGGTTTTAAGAGGCATACCTGTCACGTCTGGAAGGAGCTGCTTCTTTGCTAGTACCTGAAGCCCTTTTTCACTCATGTGGCCTAAACGCCTGTGCCACATGTCAATAGCTGAATCTTCCGCTGCGTTCAACCCACCCTTGCATACACTGACACTTGCCTTGTACAGGGTGCAACACTTCTTTCCTCTGGCTGCGATCAATGAACCCTTGATGAGCTTCCAGCGCCCACCAGCGAACCGGCTTTCATAGCCATCATCATCCAACCTTCCCGTCGACATCAAGTTGAGGCGAAGGTCTGGGATATGCCTCACATCCTTGAGAACCAATGTGTAGCCCACATCAGTTTTCACACAAATATCACCAACTCCCACGATCTTTGATACGCCAGAATTTCCCATCTTCATAGTCCCATAGTCACCTGACTTGTAGCTTGTGAAGGAGTCCCTGTGTGGAGTCGCATGAAAAGAAGCTCCCGAGTCTATCACCCAGTCGGTGCCCTGACTCGTATCTGTGAGACACACATCATGATCTGCTGAAAGAATAATAACAACGTCGCCATTTGAAGCGACCGCAGTTGAATCTGATTCATCTTCCTTACCTTTTCCTTTCTTGTCGTTCTTACGACATTCATGCTTATAGTGGCCCTTCTTGCCACAGTTCCAGCATTCAACCTCTTTTCTGTTACTCGACTTGCCTCTTGATTTATCTCGGGCCTTCCCGCCTTTCCTGTTCTTTCCTCTCCCTCGTTCCTGCGTCACGAGAGCCTCTTGCTGAGTAGACCCCTGAGACTTCCTCCTTGTCTCCTCATTGAAGAGACAACTGGTTACCTGTTCCATGGATATCTTTCCGTCTGGCGCGGAGTTACTTAGAGACACCACCAATGTCTCCTAACTGTCAGGCAATGAACTAAGCAATAGTAAAGCTTGCAATTCATCATCCAGGACCATCTTCATAGAGGTGAGTTGGTTCACTATATTACTGACCTCATTCATATGCTCGGCCACAGAACCACCATCCTTGAACTTGAGATTCACAAGTCGCCTTATCAGAAATATCTTATTACCGGCTGTCTTCCTCTCATACAGCCCTTGTAATTTTAGCCATAGGCTTTCGGCTGAGGTTTCCGTAGACACATGGTGGAACACAGAATCATCCAACCATTGTCTAATAAACCCCACCGCCTTTCGGTTCATCTTCTTCCAATCATCATCAGTCATATCCTTGGATTTTGCTGATATGCCTGAGATTGAAGAATATAGGTCCTTGCAATAAAGCAAGTCCTCCATCTTAGCCTTCCATATGGTCCAGTTAGAACCATTGAGGCTGATCATCCTTGAGCCACCTTCCATAATTCAAAACCGATCCTACCCGTTCAATGAACTTAGCTCTGATACCACTTTGTTGGGATGCCTTGCACAAACCTTAGGATCTAGCCTCCCGAAACAAACCAGAATTATGGATAATAAAAGCAATGAAATAAATCAAAGCATCAATCACACACCACACAAGAGATTTTTACGTGGAAAACCCTCCAAGAGGTAAAAACCACGGGACCTCGTCCAGATCAACAATCCACTATGAAGTAGAACGTTTACAACCTTCTTCACTCACGCAGGAGTGGATAAACAATAAGAAAAATAGAGAAAACGGAGAGATCTAACCAATTACGAGGACATAGAAGCGCTGAGATGTAGATTGCAAAGTAGAGAACCTCCACGAGCAGAACCTCCCTTCTATAAGCTTCCTCTCTCTCTTTCTCCCTCTCTCTCACCTTTGATAGCCCTAAACCCTTTAGCAAATCATTTGCAAAGCTTTAGGAAACCCTCTTGCATTTTGTGATACCTAGAAAAAACCCTAGGCAACCCCTTTTATAGTTTTGGGAAACTCCTTTCCGCATCCCAGTTGCGAAAGGACTCAAATCCGCAGTTTCGCGCAAAATCGCGGAACAAATTGCATAACCTACGACTAGTCCTGGAAATTCCAGGACTGGTCTTAGCCTCCTACGACTGGTCGTAGCTCACCTAGACCACCTACGACTGGTCGAAGCTCACCTACGACTGGTCGAAGACCTCCGAGAAAAACAGCACGAACTCGCTGGACTTTGAGTCGTGCCAGGGCTCGAACCTACGACTGGTCGAGCGCCTCCCACGACTGGTCGAACGGAGCTCAGGACCGGTCGAAGACGGGGAAAAAAATCCTATCACAAGGTAGATCGAAGGAGCTACAAAACTTTTTGTTTGACTCAAGGATTATGTTATGGCTTATGCTTGCATGACAGAAGAGCATGAGCCTTGTTCGTATTGAGAGGCATGCGAATTTGTGGATGCTAGCCAATGGAGAATGTCCATAAAGGAGGAGATGAAAGCTTTACATAAGAACAAAACTTGGGATTGGTTGAATTACCCAAAGGAGGCTATTGGTTACAGATGGGTTTACGAGCTGAAAAAAAATACCAACGGGAATGTTAAAAGATACAAAGCCTGATTAGTGGTAAAAGTTTATGCTAAGAAATCAAGTATTGACTTTAATGAAATTTTCTTTCCAATTGTCCATTTGAGTACTATTCGTATTGTATTGAGTACAACAACGGTGCTTGACTTGGAGTTAGAGCAGTTGGATGCAAAAGTTGCTTTTCTACATATAAATCTTATTGAAGAAATTTATATGACTCAACCCGAAGGTTTTATTGAAGAAAATAAGAAGAATCTAATTTATCAGCTAAACAGATTGCTTTACGATTTAAAGCAGATACCAAGGTGTTGGTATAAGCAGTTCAATTCCTTCCTTATGAGCTTGAAATTTTAGAGATGTGAGGTGGACCATTGTGCCCAGTGTTCGAGTTGTTGATATCGCTATAAGTTTTGCTAGCCGGAGTTAAAGATATAATATCGTTATCGTCGATAATCGAAAATGCAGGGAAAAAGGGAAAAACATGGGGAAAACAATGAAATTTTTAATGAAACTTCAGGACATGCCTAAATACATATATTTGCATATTTAGGAATAAAATTTTGAAAAAAATATATATACATAATAAGTTTTACGAGGGCCTAAAAGTATCTTATATTGTAATAAATCAGTCTTATTGCACAACAATTACTTAAATCTCAGCAAACAAAGATGTATAACGCATTCATACATTATAAATTCATGCATAAATAAGCATATAATTTATAAACATAATACATTATAAATTCATGCATAAATAAGCATATGATTTATAAACACAATACACATGCATGACGATCTAACCATCCAACTATCCATCCCATCCAACCGTCCCATCCAGCCACTCATCTAACCATCCATCCATCTAACCGTCCAACCATCCCATCCATCAAACCATCCAACCATGCAACCATCCATCCCATCTATCCTTCTAAACATCCATTCATCCATCTGCCCATCCATCCAACCATTCCATCGATCCTATCCATCTGCCCATCCATCCATCCATCCCATCCAACCATCCATCTCATCCCATATCGTTCATCAGGTCATTCTTATTGGGATGAACCAAAACTATAAAAATATTAGCCTAATCCAAAACTTCAGTGGCCCCATGAATGTTTCAACAATAGACGTTCAATCGTTAATGTTTCTTATGGTGTGGTCCACCTAAGATTGAGATCTACTTTATTTTTGGGCCAACACTCTAAAATGAGCTGGCAAAACAGATCGACGGCGTAGATATTCAACACATACATTGAGGTGGGTCCTATGGTCAACGTTCCACCCACATCACCGGTTCAGGGTCACAGCTACGACATGTCCCTCAAAATACATTGTGCGACTTGGCTACGGGCCAGAACTAGCTATGTCAGTGGAACCCTAACCATAGGGCCCACCTCAATGACTGCATTGTATATCCATGCCGTCCATTTGTTTTTCCAATTTATTTTATGGCATGGTTCAAAAAATAAAGCACATGAAAATTGCAGGTGAACCACACCACAAGAATAGTGGTTGTCGACCATTAAAAACCTTTTGTGGGCCACAAAAGTTTGGATCAAGCTGATATTTCTTTCATCCTTTCATCCAAGTCTGTTTGACCTTATCAATAGGTTGGATGGTCAAAAAAACATTACGATGGACTAGGAAGTTTTTAATGGTGAATGTTCAAGGACCATTATTTCATGTGGTGTGGTCACCTGAAATTTGTATGTTCTTCATTTTTGGGGCCGCGCTCTAAAATAAGCTAGCAAAACAGATGAATGGTGTGGATATACAATGTATGTATCGAGGCGGGCCCTCCAGTCAGTGTCCCACCTAGGATTGCAACCAACAAATCGCGTACCACACAACAACTCCAATGATATACCAGAATTTCTTTTTAATAGATCAAGATTAGCAGACCTCAATTAGCACCCGATCTTGCCTCCGACAGTGTAACAAAAACCAACAGGACTGTACGGTCAATTTTTAAAGACCAGATCCGTACGAACGTACGACACCCAAGAACACCAACAGGGAACCATGAAAAAAAAAACTTACCAACGGATAAGGATCAAACTATGAAGAACATCGGATCTAAGCTTCTTAGATCATCCAAGAAAACCAAAAGAAATCACCACACATAACAGAACTCCAAATTGGTGAGGTTTGCATTATCCCCAAGCCCTTAAAGAAAGCAACAATATATATCAACCCAGGAAGAATACAATATACAAGAATACCCCTATATAGGCATAGCCACCTAACATGTGGCACGTAGGGCTGAAAGTTGGGCGGGTTCAACCCGACCGACCCATGACCGGCCTGACATTGGGTTGGGCTTGGGCAGGATGTATTGGGTTCGGTCTCGGGCTTGGGCTGTACAAACACCAAACCGATAAAACTTGGGTCGGTCTTGGGTTGAGGTATCAGGTTGCCCGACCCAACCTGAACCCGATCGATACATAAGTTATAAATTATAATTGAGTGCAGATCATCAGTATTGAAGGCACAAGAATTTCCATGCCGTTGGGTTTCATTGGTCCACGTCATTTCCGATGACTCAAAGCTAACGAGATACGTCGGATTTCTCTCCCAAATAGATTGTGTGCTACATGACACGACTTTCAAAGGAGTAGTTGTCTTATATTTGAGCTTATTTGTTTAGAAAAAATGAAGTTCTTTACAATAAATAACTACATATATAATTAATAAAATCATAGGTACAAAAAAGAAGATGAATATTGAAAATGTAATAACGAAAATATTAGCATGTATCCACCTGACCGAGCCTGCTGGCGTTGGGCTTGTGTTGAGAATTCCCGACCCGTGGTTGGGTTGGGTTAGGGTTGAGGTATAGGAACCTTGGGTTGGGCTAGGGTTGGGCACCGACCCAACCCAACTTTCAGCCTTTGTGGCACGTGTGGCGTAGACAATCATATATGTTTAACATCCCTCTGCAAACTGATGTTGGTTATCAATCAGCAGCAGTTTGCCAAAAGGAATATCGTGCGGAAGGTAGCGTCTTAATTAGAATACCGGCAATCTAATCCTAGGACACCACATGAGGAAGAGAAATGATGCCCGACTCATACTTCTCTTGGATAATACAAACAGGGGAGGGGACAAACCCCTCCACCATGGCCATCCAGCCATACAGCCTAACCACATGTGGCATGGGCAATCATATATGTCTAAGTGTCTAACACTATCTAGTTTCTTTCCTAATGTTTGCATATTTTGAACTATTGGATATGTTAGTTTGCTTCACTCAAATTGGGGTATTTAAGTTGTTTTAATTAAGTGATTGAATTTTTGTGCTCCTCTCTGGGCAATGACATCCTCTCCCTCGAAAATTGTTAGCTGCTCCCCTACAAGGTTAATTTGGTCATAATTTGTTTCTATAGAGCTCTCATCAATTCTACAATGACCGAATTGACCTTGTGAGGGTGGAAATAACTACTACTTTCTCATATCTTCTGTTTTGAAAAAAAAACTAACTGTATTTTGTATTGTCTTTTTTGTCATTTGTCTCTTCTTTCTTTGTAGGTGAAGAAGATACCGGAAACATTTCCATCAGTTGAGGATTATGTTGTGTCATATATCTTCCCTCTGATAGAGGAAACACGTGCAGACTTGTACTCTAGTTTAGAAGCGGTCTCTGATGCTCCTTTTGCTGAAATAACAGTTATAGAGGAATCAAAGCACACATCAGATTTGTCTTACTTCATTGAAGTTAGTGGTTGGAAACGTGGATCAGGTCTTGGTAACAATGAAATTTACAAACCAATCCCTGGGGATATTTTGATTCTTTCTAATAGGATTCCGGAGGTTGCAGCGGATCTTCAAAGATATGGCACGACTTATTTTCTGGCATCAGTTACTGATCCTGAAATTCTTTTTATTGATGAAAAAGAAAATTCAAAGTCAGTTACTTTGTTTACTGAAGTTGAATCGGACAAAGAATACCACAAGGGTTTTGAAATTAAAGTATCAAGGAGGATCGAAGTTGCAGGTGGAATGGGGAATTCACTTCATGCAATTTTTCTTACAAATTTAACGACAAACAATCGGATATGGAAAGCTCTAAGCTGGGAGATTGATGAGGACAACAAAAATCTGAATATGATCAGAGAGGTTTTGTACACCAAGCCCTTGGTATGTAGACCTGATTCTTCTTCATTTTCTGTACCATGGCATGAAACAATGGCAATCCATATGCATGGACTCTACTGTAGTGGCATACATGTATCTTATACGAACAGTCCAATTTTTAGGTCCCATTTTTCATGGTTCATAACTGAAAATCTCAGTAAAATGATGACCAGAATTACCCAATTTGTGACCTTCAAATGGATGATTCGGTTTAAGGTACTTGTGCCATGTATATGGTGGCTCTAGGGTTGTCAAACGGCAATGCCTGGCTTGGTTTGGCTTTGATTTTGAGCTGCACCTGTCTGGATGGGCATACACTGCTAGCAATAGCATAATGAATAAATTAGTATTACTATTGTTGCTATTCATACTTGCTTCTGCATATGTTTTCATGGGCTCTTCTGCATATTTTTTATTGGCAGTTATACTATGTAACATCATTCTTGATTTTCACTCAAGGCATAATTTTCTCATAGATTTAAAGAGTAATGGTTTTTATATTTGTCTTGTCAGGACGTGAGCACATGCAATGCCTGTTCTTATGGACTAATAGATGTTTGGGCTACTAAATTCTATGGCGATTTAATCTCTTTAAATTTGAATGCCTCACAAATGGAAGCAATACTAAGTGCTTTATCGGCTATACAGTGCAAGCATTCGCATTCATTCAAACTTATCTGGGGCCCACCGGGGACAGGAAAGACAAAAACCATTAGTGCATTGCTGTGGGTGCTCTTGGATATGAACTGCAGAACCCTTACATGTGCACCAACAAATGTTGCAGTCACACAAGTTTGCTCATGTCTCCTGAGCTTAGTCAGAGAATATCGTGGACGGGATAATGAAAACGGATTCTCTTGTTTTTCCTTGGGTGATGTGGTGCTATTTGGAAATAAGGATCGAATGTCAATAGATGAGAATTCTCAACTTGAAGAGATATTTTTGGACTATCGTGCTGAACAGCTTGCCAAATGCTTTGCACCCGCATCTGGATGGAAACATATGCTAGTTTCATTGATATCTTTACTTGAAGATTGTGTCCCTCAGTATCACACTTATTTGGAAGACAAAACAAAAAAGGAGACTGTTAGTTTTAGGGAGTTTATAAAGAAGCAGTTGAAGGCCATTGCAGTACCCCTTTCTGACTGTATGAGGCTTCTGCGGATCCATTTAGCTAGAACTTTCATTTCTGAAAATGAATCTGCAAACATCGTTGCTCTTTTCAGTTTGCTTGAAACTTTTGGAAGTTTGTTGTGCACCAGAGGGGTTTCCAATAAAGAACTAGAGGAGCTTTTTTTGCCTGAAGATCCATTGAGTGAATATTTTCCATCTACAGATGTGCCACTTAGTGCCCATTCCATGTTTGAGGGCTCTGCCAGAAAAGCTTTGTACAAAACAAGAAGTGAATGCCTTCGTATTTTAGGAGTTCTTAAAGACACTCTTCAGTTACCCCTTACAGCTAGTAAGGAATGGATAAAAGCAATCTGCTTGAAGAATGCTACACTCATTTTCTGCTCCGCTTCTACTGCTTCTATGTTGCGCCATTATGAGATGGAACCTTTGGAAGTTGTGGTTATTGATGAAGCTGCACAGTTAAAAGAATGTGAGTCGGTTATTCCACTTCGAACCAGGGGTATACAGCATGCTGTTCTCATTGGAGATGAGCGTCAGCTGCCTTCTTTGGTGAAGAGCAAGGTCTGGGTCTGCTCCTCTATAAAATTCTACAATCTCATTTCATTTTTTTTTTGCTTCATTTATCTTTTGGGCTTGATTATTTTATTTTAGGTCTCTGAGGAAGCTGGGTTTGGAAGAAGTCTTTTTGAAAGGTTGGGTTTGCTGGGGCATCAGAAACATCTGCTCAATATGCAGTATCGTATGCACCCTGCAATAAGTGCTTTCCCAAATGCCAAGTTTTATGGTGGCCAGATTTTGGATGGTCCAAATGTCACAGATGCTAGCTATGAACAGCATTATCTTCAGGGAAGTATGTATGGTGCTTATTCATTCATACACATTGCTGATGGAAGGGAGGAGAAGGATGATGTTGGAAATAGTCGGAAAAATATGGTCGAGGTGGCTGTTGTCTTGAAAATAATCAGAAGCCTTTTTAAGTGTATGAGTACTTTTTGTTGATTGCTTTGTTTCTGATATAGATATTTCTGGTTCTTCAGTGTTCCTGAAATATTAATGTGACATTTTCTTGTTGTAGATTTCTTCTTGATGTTAACTTTGTCAAATTTAGTTTCTGGTACATTGAAATTTTCTTTCCAAAACTATGTTGTAGATTTCTAGTTATCAATATGCAAGGAAAATAGGAGAAGGATAATATAAGATCTATTAGCGGAAAAGGAAAAAGATAAGAAAGAAAATAGGAGAAGCTTTCTTACATAGGATGAGGGTGTGGACCCATGGTCTTAGAGGAGAAAGGGGTCCACACACTGCTACCTAGTGAAGGATACGTGCACGGGTTATAAGTTTATAACGTTGTTTTGATACCATGATTAATTGTAGATTTTAAGTTATCTTTCATTCAACAATTTAATGAAGCCCAATATGGAAGATTTCCATTCCACGTCGATTAGAAAGAGATCATAATAGGTACGACTTGCAACCATACAATTCAGATCAATTTGTTACAAAAATCAAATCTTGTCTCCCTTTGGAATCAAATCTATTGATTGTCGAGATCTATGGTGGGCCCACCATGGGATGATAGGCCATGTGAGGAAGAGTGATTACTCCCTTCATTAGGTGTGATGGGTATGTTACAGATGAATATGCAGGACAGCTGTACTCATCTGAGGTAATCATTGATTTCTGTGAAAGCAATAATCTGACTGTGAAAACGTGCCAAATCCTATGGATAATATGGAATAGAGCCTTGCATTTTATTTCATTGTAAGGGCTCTTTTGGCAGCATGGTTTGAACTTATGGAATTGAGTAGATTTTTGTCTGTATAGAATTGAATGGATTTGAAATCAGAGCTTTGAGGTGGGATTTCAAAAAGAACTCTTTGGGGAATTTGGATCCCTCCCAACTTCCTAGCTACCAAATGCCCAAAAAACAACAAATCCGTCTCATTCCACTCTGCCAAATGAGCCTTAAGAGTACCAACAATGGATAATTGACACTCTTCTAACATTGTACTTCGTTCTTTGTTCTGTCTTGTGTTTGGATCCTTGTTCCTTCTGAGGTGGATGATTCGTCATCATCTGATCCTCTTTGTTATGAAATTCTAATGTTTCCTCTCTTTAACAAAATTATTATTGCCATTTGAAGAAAAAAAAAAGTGCTAGCTCTCATTGCTGGCATGTCTATCTTGTTTCTTGTTTTTCATGTGATAAGTCTTCAAGTGTTGAATGCATTTTGAAAGTCAAATCTTACAAAAATTGTTGGCTTGTGTTGATTGGCCTTGCATAATTTTAAATTTCTAAGGAATGAATTTATCGGATATGAATTAATTTATTGAATTTGATATTAGATGTTTCTGCTGGTTTTGTTCATTTTAGTGTAATGTTCTCAAGGTGGGATATATTCTCGTGATTTGCAAGACTTATTGTACATATTCACTCAGTGCTGTAATAAATTTTCCTTTTGTAGCATGGGAAGGTACAGGGCGAAGCCTCAGTATAGGAGTGGTGTCCCCATATAGCTCTCAAGTTAATGCAATTCAGGAGAAAATTGCAAACCAGCATGAAAATCACGATGGCTTTTCTCTAAAGGTTAGGTCTGTTGATGGGTTTCAAGGTGGTGAGATGGATATCATTATACTTTCAACTGTCAGGTCCAATAGCAAGGGATCAGTTGGGTTTCTTGCAAATTTTAACCGAACAAATGTGGCGTTGACAAGGGCTAGGTATTTTTCGAATACAACCCCACTGGAAATGTTATCTTAGTTACTAGTCCCATCAGGAGGTGTTCTCGGTCATTGTTATTTACCTTGAACTTCTTAGTTTAAATCTTATCTTAATTACTAGTCCCATCTGAAGGTGCTTTTGGTCATTGTCTTTTGCCTTTGATTTTTTGAACTTTTTAGTTTTAGTCAAGATTTCTATTTAATTACTTGATAGCTTGCTTGTTTTCATCATAGGCATTGCCTTTGGATTTTGGGAAATGCATCAACCTTGATTCGAAGTGATTCTGTTTGGGAAGAACTAGTATATGATGTGAAGAGACGACGGTGCTTCTTTAATGCCGAGGAGGACAAAGGATTGGCCAAAGCAATTTTACGAGTTAAGAATGAACTTAATCAGCTTGACGATTTGCTCAAAGCGGAGTCTATACTTCTCAATACGGCTAGATGGAAGGTATGATACTCAATTGTCTTAGCGGTACTTCCTTTCTTCCATGGATTTGTTGGGGTTGATGTAACGCCCTGAAAATCGGGGGTCGAGCATAAGCTCCAGTCCCGAGTTCCAACGCATCACTTATGCAACATAGATGATGATGATTAAATGTTGTCCGTGTTAATGCATTAAACATGAGTGGGATTACACCAAAACAACATATCATACTCCAGAAATGATTAAATTAGGCAAGCGGAAGACTGTGATAGATATATAAAATATATAAACTATTATAAGTCTCCAGAGTGTGAACATGTTACCAGGTTTTATATATATATATATATATATATATATATATATATATATATATATATATAATATTCCAAAAATGAACAAAAAGAATATACACGGGTGCTCCAAAGTGCATAATAACAAGTGTAATGGCGTCTAATCGACATCCTTGTAACCCCGTCGATCAGAACATGGTTTACATAGATCCGCCTAAAAACTGCATGTAGGAGAATGCCTCCTCGTCGTCCTCGAAGTCCAGCTCCGCCTCAGGAGTCGCGTCGTCAACTGCAATCAAGACAGAGTCTGGTTGGTGTTTAAAACACCGTCCCGTAACGTGGGAGTGAGTGATCAACTCAGTGGAACTATATAGCAAAGGTTAACATGTTATCAATTCAGTCAAGCAGTAATAATAAAGCAGTAAAATCAAACATCCCTGAATACTCTTATTAATGCAAGAATGATATGAATAATGATGCATGCCCTCGCCTACACTCCCTCGTGTGACACCATCTTACGGTCGCGGCATGCTTTCTTCCCTCTGTGCTCTTCAACCCGGGGCACATGCAGTGCGATGTTATGAGCGTGATTACCAAGTTTTTATTAGTCCTTTTCATACAGCCGGATTGGGAAACTAAGGTACCTCTCTTATATCAATTCCCAAACAATGATCCATCTAGGGTCGTCAATCCTAGTTAATCACATACGATAGGCAAGTTCAGGTCACTACCACCAACAGCCTACCAACTGGCAGTCTATTTTCAAAGGCTCGTCGCCAACCCAATTGGGGACCACAGCCAGGCTGTGCCGGGGTAGGCCTATTTTGTACTCGAGGTCACTCCACCAATGCCCTACCAACTGGCAGTCTATTTTCGAAGGCTCGTCGCCAACCCGACTGAGGACCACAGCCAGGCTGCACTAATGGAGGCCGACAGCTCGAATACAGTGTCTCATACCACCGTGTTTGGCTCACGAGTTTGGGTTGCTCACTGGTCACTACGGGAAAGCTCATTGCCCCAGCGTAGGCCGACAGCTCGACCACGGTATCCCATACCACCATGTCCGGCTCATGAGTCTTAGCGGATCGAGGTACTAAGGTTAACGGGGTTTTCACTGGTGAGTTTGGTACCTTAGGTTCAAGAAGTAGCGTCCAAACATGGTGAACATACATGGGGTCAATCGGGTTACTTAACGAGCTCGAATAGCACGACCGCACATCGAGTTGATCGACATGAAGTGCGTAAACACTCTGTGTGGCCTAACCACTGCCGACAACTCTAGTACGGCTCGGGTTCGTCAAACACGTCCTACGTGGCGAAAACAACCTTAACCACCTAATCAGAACCTGTTACTGATTGCCTGGACTACTTCATAGTCCCAACCACACTTAATACCAACAAGAATTCATGTGAGATAATTAAGCAATAAGTAATTCAAATCCTACAACCATTCGAGCATTTTATGAAATACAATATAAACATGAATTCACACATGCATTTCATAAGTAATCAGACAATATAATATAAGGTACATAGAGTGATTTATACACGTAGTTAAGGTAGTTGAGAACCTTATCTCAACGCCCATATACAGTACAATTCACCAAATACTTACTCATACAGACATTTTATCAAACACATATACTACACATATTAACATACTTGACATATGTTGATTTTTAACATATACTTGGACAAATCCTTCCAACAAGGAGTTGTCACGTACGCAACCATCATGTACATGCATTCCATAGCCACGGTAGGCACAAATCATGATTTCATATTCTTTTAGTCATTTCAACAAACACTTAGACTATACTTATTAGCCTACATAACGTAAGTTGGCCTAAACATATATTAGGGCGAATCCTTTCGCTAAGGAGTTGTTACACGCATAACTAGTATATACACACGGCAATTAATCATGGCAAACACACTTTCAAATTTCATACGTATACGGTACTTTCTATAAATACAAAGAATACGCTAAACTCCACATAGTTCGTATATAACTGAAACACAAAACAGACATCACATTTTGCATGTGAAATAGCATCCATGTCAAGAATAAATCATTAACTGACATTAAAAGCCTTGAAAACTATAACCTATACGTCTATAGTCTGCACCTTTCGCCGGTAAACGAGTAACGGATTCAGTTTAAACACTAAGTCTTTATCAACGGTAGAACGGCAACCTATGGCATGAAATAGGTTAGCTATTTCATCACTTACACTAGTTGAATCTCTAGAACTGATTAGGGTTATGATTTCTTACCCGAAAACGGAATCAGAATCGCCGGAAAAGCGATACGGTAGTCGTGGTTAAGCACGTGGAACGGCGGGGTTAAATCCCAACAATGATCTCAAGCACTCTCTCTCACTTTCTCTCTCTTTCCTTCTCTTTTCACTCTTCTCTCTCCTAGGGTTTTTCAAATTCGTATGGGATGAGAGAGTGAGGGTTTCAAGCCCTTATATAGGCCTAAAACTGATGGGAATGATCCCAGGGTCAAGGTATACTTAGGTTATGTCCAAAGAGCGTCTGTTTCAGCTCAACGGAGCACTTCTGGAGCCCCCCCTTGAGCCTAAGGTTGGACTTAAGCTCCCTGACCATGGATCTAGGTCGAGTTAAGTTTTCAGTACGATCGGATTTACAGATCGACCGCGGCGGACTAGTTTCGGATCGACGGTCACCGAAACTCGATCAGGGCCACAAGTACACTGCCATGTATGGGAAATTTCTCCTGATCCGAGGGTGTATTTGGGTCGGATTCTGACGGTCTGAATCCTTATATTCGGCTCGCAAGCGACAAGTCTCAGATTACTTAAATTTAAATTTTTATTTCTAAAATATCCACGTTTCTCACACACTTCACTCCGGGCTCAAGCGAATAGCTTCGGGACACTATCTGGACTTGATTTTCGAGGTGGTGGTCTAGTCCAGCAAGGCGGTCTTAATTATATAATTTCGTAGTAATCGGACTTTCGACGTGCGGTCCAGATCCGATACGGAGTTTCAATGTGCTCCCGAGAACAATTGGGTAATGAGATTGATCCTAGATTTTAGGGTAATCTAGCGTCAACGATTCTACAAGTTTTGGGTCTTGCAGATCGTATTTAAAGTGGATTTAGCGGATTTTGTAGCTAATTTAGTTTAACACTTAGTTAATTTTGTCTAATTCCTAAAGGATTTGATCCTGAGTGATTTCTGCCTGAGGTGGTACTTGGACCTTTGTAGTTTGTATATAAAGTGATCCAAGCTATTAATACTTAACTAAATCACGCCCTAATTACAATTTACAACAGAATAAGGTCCTAGGGCAGTTCTATGTCCAAGGACGTTCATTGCCAAGTTGGGAAAAATCCGGGATATTACAATCTACCCCCCTTAAAAACCAATTTCGTCCTCGAAATTGCCTAAGACGAATAAATAACGATTTGATTATTTCATTCGCTTAAGTTTTATTTATTTCAAGTTTATATGTGTGGTAGGGTGTATATTGTCCATGCTAGTCTTGTACATTTTAGTCTCTACCCCCCCCCCCCCCCCCCCCCCCCCCCCCCCCCCTAAAAACTTATTTCTTTATCTCTTACTTATATCTTGTGGTTTGCTACAATGGATTTCTTTCCCTATTTGGAGTCTTAACGACGATTCCCATCTATTTAAAGTAAGATAGTTGTTTTCAATGTTTGACCAATACGGAGAGACGGTTATAGTGGGCTTGATCCCGATACATCGATCATCTACTTGACTAGGGTAGAAGGCTCATCGTATCCCTTCCTAGTCCTGGTGGCTCCTGGTCTTCTGCTCGGTCAAGCAGTGAGTCCATTGGTAGTCACCCAGGATTGAGAATTGGGTCAAGCTGCGAATGCTTCGCAGTTGTATAGTTCAATAACTCCGTAGTCTGATCACTCTAAAAGCTTAGGGAATGTCCGTCATCGAAAGACTCAAATTTCTTATTTATAAGGTTGCCCTTTAGGTCTTTGTCTAAGAGAGTCTTCGTCTTATTCTATGTCCGATAGCTCATCCTAAAAAGGTTTCTCATAGTAGAACTTGCTAAGGCTTCTATTAAGTTCGTATTTAACGAGCACATTGTGGATACACTGACCTCGGCTATTATAATTCAGCTTGTACCCATTGTTAGGTCTATTCTTTAGTATGAATTGGTTTAACACTTGGACCCTAATTGCTTTTATTCCAGTAACTTCAACCTTGACTTTCTAAGGAAGATTCAGACCTTATTTAGTGACCTATCCCTACGCACCGCCTGGATCAATTTCCTTTGATCCTGGGCCAGTGGGGCAGGGGCCAACCACGCTTCCGCTGTGCCACTTTGATCCAAAGGATGTATAAACCGACTTAACTAGATTAAGCTTAAAATGTCTTACCTCCCTTAAAATTTATTTCTATCCTCAAGGCTCATGACTCTATGTCTTGATCTGTATGTCGGAACAAGGTGTAATTTAGGACCTATACTTGACATGAAATGGGAAACGATCTCTCAATACATTGGTTTTCCTTTCATCGATTATGTGTACTATAGCATTGGTACCTATGGGTTGTGGTTGATTTCAGGGACGGGTGCGAGTTGGTGGCTAGATGCCTAATCCTACCAAAGGAGGACTTTATCACGGTTCCGACTTACCTTATTTAATCATGTCTAGGTTAACAGGCAGGCTATCTTTCTAAGTTCATATGCACAATATGTATGCCAACATGACATGTGATTTGGGACCTAATTCCTAACTGTCTGTTGCCCATTTGGGAAATTCCTTAGGCCTAAAGAGAAAATCTCTATTGGCTATATGTTCTTAACACTTCTCAAAGACGACATAATAAACTTTTAGTTGCAAGTGGTTGGGCCAACACGGAAGGAAAGTTGTGTAGTGGGTCTGAGTCGGATACATGGACCTTCTGCTTAGCCACGACAGAAAGTTTGTCGTATCAGTTCTTAATCCTCGTTGATCTCGATCTTTTGCTTGATCAGAGCATTAAGTTCATTGGTTACTACCAGGATTGAGAATTCGATTCAAACCGCGAACATTTCGCTTATATATAGTTTTTCTACTCCGTGTTCTCGATTGTAATAAGTCCTTGAGAAGGCAATTCTAGGGGGTGTGTTGATTTGACCTAACGTTCAATCCAATGAGTTGTTCTCAGAGTGTGACTAGTTTCGAATCAAAGCAAGCTTCCTAAGAGTTACTAAGGGAGCCTATAAGTATCGAGGGGATCCAACGAAGGAATGAGGTCTCACTCCAACCTACTTAAGCTAACTAACTACGTCTATCTTTCAACTATCTTTCAATTATCTTTCAATTATCTTAGCATAGTCAGTCGTTTACATTCCTTAGTAAAACCAGTAGCCTAGTCTTAATTTAGGAGTAGCGGCAATCCAATAGTTGTAATCCAAAGTCTACGCTCATACGCTAGTTGATTTCATACCATTTCTAATACAAGAAATTGTTTTTATCGCTTAGGGTCAAACATTGTCTGATTGGAATTGAGTTGCCCGAACTTGAATTTAACTACGCTCGAGCACTACACACATGCTCATACTAGCTAAGAAGGTCCTAGGGTTCACGTTATTAATTTATTGAATTTCCCATACTGTCAGGTCTTTCGAAATTGAGGAGCACCACTCTAGGTCCAAAACTCTAAGGGCCTATTTGACCAGTGGTCTTAAGTTGTATTAAATGGGACTGCATTGCTAATCCCACCTCAGGATTGGGAATAACATGTTTGGAAGGAGGGTGGGATGGGATTAAAATTAATTTTACAGGCTTTGGAAAATGAGCCTTGTGTTGGAAAGTGTGAGATGGGATTTCCAAATCCCATGATGATGAATTTCCAAGTGTAATTTGAAAGGAAATCCGGGGATTTACTTGTAATTGCACACATTCCAAACATGGTGTTGATAACCATGGGATACACCCAATCTAGGGACAATACCTTACACATGCATTTATTGATACATTTACAATTCCATCCACCTTAAACTCGCCTAATGCAGTTGGCTGAACGGGCCCTAAATGTCCCAACATTTGGAGGTTGTGAAGGTTACGGGACACAAATTTTTGTGCTCAAATGGAAGGAAATGAAGACGGTGAACAACTACGAGCGAGAGGTTTGAAAGGGTGGCGTGAGTGGTGCACGAAAATGGAAGGAAAAGTGATTGGGGGGCGATTTGAGTGAGGGATATGGGGTTTTTGAAGGAAAGGAAAGCTTGGAGGGGTAGTTTGTGAAGGAGGGGCGACCTAGGAGGGGTTTAAAACGAAAAACCCTGGATCAGTGGGCCACACAACACCCAAACGCCATTGGCCCGAGCTGGCCCGCCCGGCCAGGCCCGTTTGGCGGCGAGGCCTAGCCAAATCGGCGCGGACCTCGCCGGTCTCTGGACCTTCTGGCGAGGGCTCGCCCTTTGGGCGAGGTCCTCCCCCCCCGGTCCAAAAACGTGCGGGGCCCACCTTGGGTCCCTCTGGACTTGTTCGGTTTGGCCCCCGACTCTGATTCGAATCGTTTCAGGTCCTCTCGGGTGTTTTCTGATGCATAGCCGCATTTGTGCATTATTGAGGGCTGGAATGGGGTGATTCACTATCTAAACCCGTCGATAGACGGTCTAAGAACAGTCTGGGGTCGCCTCAAGCGATCACGGAGGTGTACGAACTCGATCTCGGCGATCGATTTCGATGAACTTCGCCACTTGGCGAAATCGGAGAAACCTAAGCTTGTTTCTACATTTTTCTCGCACCCACCTATGTCGAAAAGCGTCAGCGTACGTCGTGTGACCATAACCCAGGTTTGGTTTAATCCAAATCATGCTCTGATACCAACTTGTAACGCCCTGAAAATCGAGGGTTGAGCATAAGCTCCAGTCCCGAGTTCCAACGCATCACTTATGCAACATAGATGATGATGATTAAATGTTGTCCGTGTTACTGCATTAAACATGAGTGGGATTACACCAAAACAGCATATCATACTCCAGAAATGATTAAATTAGGCAAGCGGAAGACTGTGATAGATATATAAAATATATAAACTATTATAAGTCTCCAGAGTGTGAACATGTTACCAGGTTATATATATATACATGTATATTCCAAAAATGAACAAAAAGAATATACACGGGTGCTCCAAAAGTGCATAATAACAAGTGTAATGGCGTCTAATCGACATCCCTGTAACCCCGTCGATCAGAACATGGTCTACATAGACCCGCCTGAAAACTGCATGTAGGAGAATGCATCCTCGTCGTCCTCGAAGTCCGGCTCCGCCTCAGGAGTCGCGTCGTCATTTGCAATCAAGACAGAGTTTGGTTGGTGTTTAAAACACCGTCCCGTAACGTGGGAGTGAGTGATCAACTCAGTGGAACTATACAGCAAAGGTTAACATGTTATCAATTCAGTCAAGCAGTAATGATAAAGTAGTAAAATCAAACATCCCTGAATACTCTTATTAATGCAAGAATGATATGAATAATGATGCATGCCCTCGCCTACACTCCCTCGTGCGACACCATCTTACGGTTGCGGCATGCTTTCTTCCCTCTGTGCTCTTCAACCCGGGGCACATGCAGTGCGATGTTATGAGCGTGATTACCAAGTTTTTATTACTCCTTTTCATACAGCAGGATTGGGAAACTAAGGTACCTCCCTTATATCAATTCCCAAACAATGATCATCTAGGGTCGTCAATCCTAGTTAATCACATACGATAGGTAAGTTCATTTCACTACCACCAACACCCTACCAACTGACAGTCTATTTTCGAAGGCTCGTCGCCAACCCGATTGGGGACCACAGCCAGGCTGTGCTGGGGTAGGCCTATTTTGTACTCGAGGTCACTTCACCAACGCCTTACCAACTGGCAGTCTATTTTCGAAGGCTCGTCGCCAACCCGACTGGGGACTATAGCCAGGCTGCACCAATGGAGGCCGACAGCTCGAATATAGTGTCTCATACCACCGTATTCAGCTCACGAGTTTGGGTTGCTCATTGGTCACTACGGGGAGGTTCGTCGCCCCAGTGTAGGCCGACAGCTCGACCACGGTGTCTCATACCACCATGTCCGGCTCATGAGTCTTAGCGGATCGAGGTGTCAAGGTTAACGGGGTTTTCACTGGTGAGTTTTGTACCTTAGATTCAAGCAGTAGCGTCCAAACATGGTGACCATACATGGGGTCAATCGGGTTACTTGACGAGCTCGACTAGCACGAGCGCACATCGAGTTGATCGACATGAAGTGCGTAAACACTCCGTGTGGCGTAACCACTGCCGACAATTCTAGTACGGCTCGGGTTCGTCAAACACGTCCTACGTGGTGAAAACAACCTCAACCACCTAATCAGAACCTGTTACCGATTGCCTGGACTACTTCATAGTCCCAACCACACTTAATACCAATAAGAATTCATGTGAGATAATCAAGCAGTAAGTAATTCAAATCCTACAACCATTCGAGCATTTTATGAAATACAATATAAACATGAATTCACACATATGCATTTCATAAGTAATCAGACAATATAATATAAGGTACATAGAGGGATTTATACACGTAGTTAAGGTAGTTGAGAACCTTATCTCAACGCCCATATACAGTACAATTCACCAAATACTTACTCATACAGACATTTTATCAAACACTTATACTACACATATTAACATACATGACATATGTTGATTTTTAACATATACTTGGACAAATCCTTCCAACAAGGAGTTGTCACGTACGCAACCATCATGTACATGCATTCCATAGCCACGGTAGGCACAAATCATGATTTCATATTCTTTTAGTCATTTCAACAAACACTTAGACTATACTTATTAGCCTACATAACGTAAGTTGGCCTAAACATATATTAGGGCGAATCCTTTCGCTGAGGAGTTCTTACACGCATAACTAGTATATATACACGGCAATTAATCATGGCAAACACACTTTCAAATTTTATACGTATACGGTACTTTCTACAAATACAAAGAATATGCTAAACTCCACATAGTTCGTATATAACTGAAACGCAAAACAGACATCGCATTTTGCATGTGAAATAACATCCACGTCAAGAATAAATCATTAACCGACATTGAAAGCCTTGAAAACTATAACCTATACGTCTATAGTCTGCATCTTTCGCCGGTAAACGAGTAACGGACTCAGTTTAAACACCAAGTCTTTATCAACAGTAGAACGGCAACCTATGGCATGAAATAGGTTAGCTATTTCATCACTTACACTAGTTGAATCTCTAGAACTGATTAGGGTTAGGATTTCTTACCCGGAAACGGAATCAGAATCGCCGAAAAAGCGATACGGTAGTCGTGGTTAAGCACGTGGAACGGCGGGGTTAAATCCCAGCAACGATCTCAAGCACTCTCTCTCACTTTCTCTCTCTTTCCTTCTCTTTTCACTCTTCTCTCTCCTAGGGTTTCCCAAATTTGTATGGGATGAGAGAGTGAGGGTTTCAAGCCCTTATATAGGCCTAAAACTGATGGGAATGACCCCAGGGTCATGGTATACTTAGGTTATGTCCAAAGTGCGTCTGTTTCAGCTCAACGGAGCACTTCAGGAGCCCTCCCTTGAGCCTAAGGTCGGACTTAAGCTCCCTGACCATGGATCTAGGTCGAGTTAAGTTTTCAGTCCGATCGGATTTACAGATCGACCGTGGCGGACTAGTTTCGGTTCGACGGTCACCGAAACTCGATCAGGGCCACAAGTACACTGCCATGTATGGGAAATTTCTCCTGATCCGAGGGTATATTTGGGTCAGATTCTGACGGTTTGAATCCTTATATTTGGCCCGCAAGCGACAAGTCTTAGATTACTTAAATTTAGATTTTTTATTTCTAAAACATCCACGTTTCTCATACACTTCACTCCGGGCTCAAGCGAATAGCTTCGGGACACTATCTGGACTTGATTTCCGAGGTGTTGGTCAAGTCCAGCAAGGCGGTCTTAATTATATAATTTCGTAGTAATCGGACTTTCGACGTGCGGTACAGATCCGATACGGAGTTTCAATGTGCTCCCGAGAGCAACTGGGTAATGAGATTGATCCTAGATTTTAGGGTAACCTAGCGTCAACGATTCTACAAGTTTTGGGTCTTGCAGATCGTATTTAAAGTGGATCAAGCGGATTTCGTAGCTAATCTAGTTTAACACTTAGTTAATTTTGTCTAATTCCTAAAGGATTTGATCCTGAGTGATTTCTGCCTGAGGTGGTACTTGGGCCTTTGTAGTTTGTATATAAAGTGATCCAAGCTATTAATACTTAACTAAATCACGCCCTAATTACAATTTACAACAGAATAAGGTCCTAGGGCAGTTCTATGTCCAAGGATGTTCATTGCCAAGTTGGGAAAAATCCGGGATGTTACAGTTGACCTCACAAATCTCAATGGTACTCTTGAAATTATTTCAAATCTTATTCTTTTCTGGTATGTTCATCTATATTTAGGTTGGTCAAATTTCATTTGTTTTGGTTGGAGAAAGAAGTGTATTATTTTTGGTGCTCCATCAGGATACCATACCACTTGGATCCTATTCCCCTTAGTAAGATAGGGTTAGGGAGTCTGCTAATCGTATTTGCAGCAGAAACTTGATTCAAATCCTTATAAATACCACACAGACATGCATAAATTAAATAAACAAAGGACTTTAGTTGACAAACCAACAAGCTGCTACAGAATGATCCCATGTTGTCAACTGTATGTGATCTTACCATAAATTCGAGCTTTTGTGGGGCCCACTGTAATATCTTTGTGGCATCTGAATCGTGCATCATGCATGCCCTCTCATGCTGGGCAGGAGCCTGAGAAGTAGCCTGATTCAAAACTCTGGGGGTACACACCACAGGAAACAATGTAAAATGACAACTAAAACCTGATGGATGTGGTACATTTCTGTACATTCAACTATATTGGATCATTCTTGCAGCTAGTTGGATGATAAAGTTATTGTCCAACTAGCATAAAATTAGCAAAGCATGCTGGTTCTGTACAAAATCTAAACCATTCAATAGGTTCGCTCCACAATGAAGGTCACCTAGAGCAAAAATAGGCCAATCCACTCATTAGGTGGGCTGTGAATGTATTTTGGATCAGATCAGTAGTTGTATCTACTATGTGGCCTGCGTGGTAAGTGAATCAGCATCCCCGCCCCAGCATAAGGTATTATTCATAGTAGGGCCAACCTTCTGGACAGTTTGATGACATATACACTCGTCGAATCCTCAAATTTTTATGCTGGTTGTGTGGTTACTTATCATCCATCTAGTACCGTGCGGAACCTCGTACTGGCTGCACACACAAATTCTTTCTGTGTGCGCACGCGCATGTGTGCAGCTTCTGTATTTATTTGGTATAGAAAGTTTTACTAATTTTATTCATGAT
Organism: Magnolia officinalis; assembly: GCA_021015155.1. Lineage (NCBI taxonomy): Eukaryota > Viridiplantae > Streptophyta > Magnoliopsida > Magnoliales > Magnoliaceae > Magnolia > Magnolia officinalis. The sequence continues at coordinate 30,137,061 of JAJHSJ010000004.1, read as the reverse complement.
GTGTAGGTTCTTTTCAGTGATGATTTCCGAAAGTCTATTGCAAAGTTGAAGTATCTCCAGATCAAACAGGCAGTGATGCAATTGTTACTGAGGCTTGCTGATGGTTGGCGTCCAAAAAGTAAAAGTCTTGATTTTCCAGACTCCTTTCAGCTTGCAAAACAGTGCCGGGTCAGAGAGCTGTGTCTCATATGGATGGTTGACATTGTAAAGGATGGAAGATATTTCCAGGTGTTGAAGGTCTGGGACATTGTACCAATGACAGAATTCCCAAAACTGGTGAAGCGTCTTGATAACGTTTTCGCAATGTACACTGACGCTTATATAGAGCACTGCAAAGTGAAATGTGTCGAGGGGTATGTTCGAATAAGGGTTTGGTCATTTCTTATAATGGAAAATTGGAAAGATTTGAAAACGTTGCAGGCGTTCCTTCTCCAGACCATTTACACTTCTAAATTGGCATGTGCATTTGTTTCACGCTTAGTCTTGTAGTGATCTGATTAGCTTGCCTTTCATTGCCTTTTTTTTTATCTGTCATGTTGTTCCACAAAACATCAAAAATGAAAAATGATGCCCTTGGTTTTAGAAAAAAAGGTCCCCAAGATTCCGTTTTCTGTGAAATGGCAATGCTCTGATAAATTTTCTGACATGAGTGGTCATGTTTTATCAATTATCTAAACCTTTTTTTATTTCTTTTTTCTTTTTCTTTTTTTTTCTTTTTTTTTTTTTTTTCTTTTTCCATTTCTGTTCATTTTTGTCTCATGATCTTCTATGATATATCAAAAATAAATTTGGAAACTTTTTTTAAAATGGCCATTAAGACTTTGATTGGTATGAAATTGCAAAAATTTGAGAATTTTTTCAACATGACCTGTAATTTCTCTTCAATTATCAAAACATCATGCAGTCATAATTCCTGCTTACAAACAGTGTTCCAAATATCGGTGATATTATTGATAATATTCACGATATTATCAGTATCCCCAGGTTAACGATACTGAAACTGCTGGAAGTATAAAAATTTCTAGATATCACAGATATTTTCAATAATATCAGTAATACTTGGCGGTGTTGTCAATTTGAGCTATACTTTGAAAAAAATCCCTTATAAAAGTTCCCTTGTATCGGCAATACCATCAATAATATCCTCGATACCAGTGATAATAACCCTGATACCAAGGAAACATCCACAAATATGCGAAAATTGAATAAAAATTGGAAAAATTTTCAAAAAAAAAAAAAATCTTCATTTTTTGGTTATATATATATATTATATATATATATATATATATATATATATATATATATATATATATATATATATATATATATATTTAGTTCCTTAGGTGATTTTGATCACTCTTGGTTTTTATTGAATAAAAGTTTGGAAATGGGGAGAAATCTTGACTCGAATTGAAGACAGACCGAAACTCTAAAGGTGAACGAAAACTCCATAAAAACTTTATTTTTTTCAAATATTATCATGGATTGTAATGGAAATACATGCCTTCGTGGTGAAAAACACTTAAGTGAAAAATGGGGAAAATTGGAAAACTCCTAATTTTTTCATTTTTTAAATTGGAAATGTGTTATTAACTGTTATGTAATGAGGAAATTTTATATGTTAATGACTGTTGGCCCATTGATTGGCTACGAATTTTGTATATTTATTTTATACTTATCTTTTTGACAACACATGGTTAGGGCCTTATAAAATGGAAACTTATTATATATAGTTGTTTTTTACGATATTTTTATTTTTACATGTCTAAACATGTGTATCTTAACATGTCCTGAAGTTTCACTGAAAATTTTCACCTTTTTCCCAATGTTTCCCTTGGACGGCGATATTTTTTCCGAGTATTGGCGATGCCGATACATGCTTCTGTATCCTCGGTCATTCATACATAATGATACTGATACTCTGAACACTGCTTACAAAACATTACAATGTGTATTTACTGTTGCTATTTGGTATATTTCCTGATTTTCTTGACTAGAATATCATCCTGTTGAAAGACCGTTAATTTTCTTCACCCACTTTTTCTAAGGAAGTTGCAGCATTCATAATGATTTGTGAAGAAACAGAGATCTTTGTTTTGGTATTTATTTCTACATCAGTTTTGAACTTCAAACTCTTCAAAGTCGTGATGGTGGTTTGTTGGTGTAGACTATGGTTATTTGGAACGGGATGAGCGTTTGGTTTTGGGGTGGGGAATGGGATGAGGTCTCAGTTTTTGAAGGATTTCTGGTTAGGGGAGTGTAAGCTGCAAGATCAGTTCCCCAATTTGGCCTGCAAGGCGGTGGATTTGGATATCACCGTGAATGGATGTTTTGTGCTTGAAGGGTCCCAAGGGATGTGGCTTCCTCCATTTTGCAGAAATCTACGGATGTTGAAGCTGAAGAGTTTCTTTCATTGCTATATCTCTTAGCTGGCACTCCTCCTTCGGAGGAGCTGGATTTGGTGCGGTGGAAAGGGAGCTGTTCAGTAGTCTTTTTCGTGAAATCTTTCTTCTCTCTCTTTGGTGCTTCGGCTAGGAATGGGAGAGTGCATTCTGCAGTTTTGTGGTCCTATGGGGCTCCTTCCAAGGTTGTGGCTTTTCCTTTTTTGGTCAGTTGGGAGAGGGTCCTAACAATTGACAATTTGCAAAAGTGGGGTTTAATTGTTGTCAATGCTTGCCCGCTTTGCTTGGGCAACAAGGAACTAGTTCTTCATCTTTTCTTACAATATTCATTCTCTAGGGAAGTATGGGATAGATTCTTCATGGCTTTTGGTGTGTCTTGAGTTTTGTCTAATTCTATTGTAGGCTTCTTTAGTTAGTGGCATGGTGGAGGTGTTGGAGCCTTGGGTCGTGCAGTTTGGAAGCATTCTCTCCTTGCAGGCCTGTGGTCTACTTGGGGTGAAAGGAACAATAGATGCTTCAGAGATGTTTCTGGGAATGCTAAGCTTGGTCGATGTAACCAATGTTTTAAATATCGACGATATCGGCCGATATATCCCACGATATATCTTGTATCCCACCTGTGCGATACGAAACACACAGGTAGCGCCGACATATCCCACATGTTCGATCCGCTGAGCATTTTCAATTTTCGATCCCTTTTTTATTGAAATTATGTTAAATAAGTGTCAAATGGTTACAAATATTCATGTTTTGCATGAAAAATCATGGAGTTGGAGCTTTGATTTCGATATTCAATTATCCATTGGTTTTTCATGTTCTCCATGTTTTTTTAGAAATTTTCCTTCAACCAGCTGTCAATTGAGACTAATTTCAAAGTATTTAGTAGTGTTTGATGAAATGATCATCACGTACACTCTAATTTCAAATTGTGAGTGTAGGTGGTCCGATTTGGGGAATTGAGGAAAATTCAAAACTTCCCAAATTGCTTGCAATGTTGCACTCCAAACATGGAATCAAGCATGTATGAGGACTGATCTACTGATTTGTTAAGTCCTTGTCAATTTTTAGAAAATAAAAATCGTTTTTAATTAAAAATTATTTAAAATACTATTATTTTTTTTGAAATTTCTCTTCAACCTTCCGTCAATTGAGACTAATTTCGAAGTATTTAGGAGTATTTGATGAAATGATCATCACATACACTCCAAATGTTATGCATTCAATTTGAATATAGTTGCATTAGTTTAATCAAACAACGCATAACTTAGGACCCTATACAAAGGAAACCTATTATATGCACTTCTTTTTTGAGATGTTATGATTTAAAAATGTGCATTAAGGTCTTTTTTAACAAGCCTTGAAGTTTCATTGAAAAATTCAACCATTTTCTCAATGCTTTCCCATGTTTCCCAAAAAGTGCGTTAAATTACCCGATACAAAGAATATATCCCGTGTGATAACTGATATGTATCTGTATCCCAAGGATGCGATACGTAACACGATTCCAATATTTCGAACATTGGTTGTAACTTGTCAAGTCTAGATTGGTCCGTGCTATAGTTTTCTGTTTTGTTTTTGTCAATGTTTTAAATATCGACGATATCGGCTGATAAATCCCACGATATATCTCTTATCCTACCTGTGCGATATGTATTTAGGTAGTGCGATATATCCCACCTGTTCAATTTGGTGAGTATTTTCGATTTTCGATCAGTTCTTCTTTTGCTGTAAATCATGTTAAATCAATGTCAAATGTTTACAAATCTGTGATTTTTCATGTTTTGCATGAAAAATCATGGATATGGAGCTTTCGATTTCGAGATTTGGGGGAGATGGGCCAAGTTGCGGAAAGTTGAGAAAAATTGAAATTTTTCTTCAAATTTCGTGTTTCAAACATATATGTAACCTAATCTAGTGATTCTTCTTTTTCTTTTGAATGTATTTCTTCTGTTTCCATACATGTCTTCTTACCTTTAAAGGTTGTATGAATAGACTTTAAATATACTTGCATCGGTTCAGTCAGATAGCACATAGATTATGACCCCATACAAAGGAAACCTATTACGTGCACTTGTTTTTTGTAATTTTAAAAAAAAAAAATATTTCTAAGTGTGTACTCATGTCTTTTTTTAACTATCCCTAAAGTTTCATTGAAAAATTAGACCAATTTTTCAATGTTTTCTTATGTTACCAAACAACAACGATATATTACGCGATATAACCGGTATATCCCACGCGATAACCGATATGTATCCATATCCCAAGAGTGTGATGCCTTATGCGATAACGATATTAAAAACATTGGTTTTTGTCTTCTTTGTATTCTTTTGTGGTCTTGCTGCTTTTTTAATAAATTGCCATCCTTAAAAAAAACTCTCTTTTTTGTTTGGTTATTTCTATTCTTTCTTCACATAAGTGAATTCATCATTTCTTGTACTTAGAATCTTCTTAATGCCTTCTTTTTGTCATTTGTTCTAGAAAACTTGAAGTGCCAATGAGCTGGAATATAGGATATGATATCATGCGGTATAAGAAACTCAGTAAAACTGAACATGTGGCGGATGTGGGAAGTGCCGGAGTTGAAGAGTATATGGAGAACTCCAAAGTCAGCGAGAGTTTGTTATTGATGAAATTCTACTCATTATCGTCTGGAGTAGTGAAACACTTGCTCACTGATAATGAAGGGAGAGAAATTGATATTCCATTTGAAGTAACTGACCAGGAAAAGGAGATAATGCGCTTTCCTGGTAGCACCTTTATCCTGGGAAGGTCAGGAACTGGGAAGACAACAGTACTGACAATGAAGCTGATTCAAAGGGAGCAACAATTTCGTCTTTCTTCAAAAGGATTATCTGATGTAAAGTTTGGCTTGTCTGAGGTTGTGTATGAGAAGAGTGAGCTAAGTAAAGATCCTGAGGTGGTAAAGGAAAATTTCTTATGCCAGATATTTATCACTGTCAGCCCAAAACTTTGTGCAGCTATAAGGAGCCACATATGTCGACTCCAAAGGTGTGTTGCATGCATACATTTTTATGTTCGTCTTCGAATTATCATGTGGTTTTATTATTCATGCTGCCCTCTGTTCAACGTTAGTTTCGTATTTAAATACCTTAATAGATACAAGGGAGGGGATTGAATATTTTATTCATCATGGGGTGAACATCAAATGACCATCTAACCAGAGAAAACATTGCATCTATGCTAGCCTACCAAGAATTGCATGACCATGTTGGAAGTTAGGAACGTATGATCTCTTCTGCTCAGCACCATAGTTCGCAAACCAGGTCAGGTAAATTGGGTTCAACTGAGTCGACCAGGCCATGTCCCTATTTAGGTTCAGATAACCAAACCCATCCTGGTTTTGGCATGGACTTAGGACTCATCCACCAGGCCTGGTCACAACTCACAACAGTCCACCATGCCTAGGAACATTTATTTATTTATTTATTTATTTTATGGTTTTTTTACTACTATATGTTTTGCGATAAAAGAAATCGTAAAAATGTTTCCTTGACCCACCTGGTCGATCCATTATGTCCCGGTTTGACCCCACCCATTACAAACCGAGAACGACAACCTAGGTCTGTTTTGCAAATTATGCTGTTGGGCAGGTTTTTAAAATAATATATTTAGTAATTGATAAATATTACAAAATGTTTTTCAAATTTTTGATTAATCAATTAATCACTTCATATTCCTTGTCAGATAAGTATTATAATTATGCGCACCTTATCATCTCATTAAAGATGGGTCTCCGCTAGCAAGTTGGTGAATGTTGTTGGTTGTCAAGGAATGCTACATGCATGTATATTATTTAGCCATATCATAGTAACTTCCCAGCAATGCATATCCCTTGAATCACCAATAACACTATGATTGCACGCCAGGTTATTATCACTTTATCCTCATAATGTAGGACAGCGTGGCCTACATTATGTGCCAAGTAGTCTGGAATGATTATGTGCCAAGTAGGTAAATTGGTCTGAAGCATGCATTTTCATGTGGAATAAATAACTCTTTAAATGTAACCATATCATGACCATAGTCTTATTTCTTTGTCAAGCATGCGATACTTGATGTGCTCGGTATTCATGTTAAGTAACTCCTAAAATCATATTTCTTGGTGAATTCACGGATCTCCACAATCTTGGAGTGCATCTTATATGGAATCTCAATGTTTGGTTTAATGCGCTGTGCCATGGTTGTGAGAGCAATTGACTTGCTGAAATGTTCTTGCTTTCAATCCCACAAATTTTCAATCTTTAAAGGAGATGATTTCTTCTTTTATCTGGGGGACTTTCAAACTGCATAGTGTAATTCCCTGTTCATACAATTGTCGTGCTTAAGTTTCATATCTCCACTTCCTTTAAAATTGGTTTTCAGTTCAGTTTATTAAGACCCTAATTGGTTTTACTATCTTATGTTGTTCCTTTTCGGGAAGTGATACATATTTCATTTATTGTTTTCTGCATTTACCATTATTTATTGGAGTGACTTCTAAAATGTTGTGATTTTGATTGGGTGTTATCTGATTTTTCCTTTTTAATGCCAAGTAGATCTGATTTATTGTTTTTGCCTCCAGCTTTACTTCTGGTGGTGACTCTTCTGGTAGTGCTAGTTCTACTGATATGCATGATATCAGCGACAGCTTAACTGATTTCATAGATATTCCCGATAGTTTTATTGATATACCACAAAGGCATTATCCTCTTGTTATTACCTTCCAAAAGTTCTTGATGATGCTTGATGGGACCTTGTCGAACTCGTACTTCAATAAATTTCACAGTGTAAGGGAGCTTTCTATGGATACAAGAGGAGTTTCAAAGTCTCCTGCCCTCCAAGCGTTTATCAGAAGCAAAGAGGTTACCTATGAACGCTTCATAGCAACTTACCGGCCTCATTTTAATGCACAGCTGACAAAGAAGCTCGATCCTTCAACAGTATTCACCCAAATCATTTCACATATAAAGGGTGGATTAGAGTCAGGTGACACCTTGGATGGTAAACTCAGGAGGGAGGGTTACCTTATGCTTTCTGAGGGCCGGGTGTCCACTTTAAGCAGTGAAGAAAGAGAGAGGATTTACAACATTTTCCTTGATTACGAGAAGAAAAAAGCACAGAAAGGAGAATTTGATTTGTCTGATTTGGTGACTGACCTTCACCAGCGACTTCGTTGTGAAGCCCATGTTGCTGAGACGGTAGAATTTGTTTATATCGATGAAGTCCAGGACCTAACAATGAGACAGATAGCACTTTTCAAATATGTATGCAAAAATGTTCAGGAAGGCTTTGTTTTTGCTGGCGACACAGCACAAACTATTGCCAGGGGAATTGATTTCAGGTTCCAAGACATAAGATCTCTCTTCTACAAAGAGTTCCTTTATGGAATGAGTAGTGGATCTAAGGAGAGAGGGAAGGAAAAGGATAATCTAGTCTCAGAGATTTTCCATTTAAATCAGAACTTCCGAACTCATGCAGGTGTACTGAAATTGGCACAGAGTGTCATCGACTTGCTCTATCGCTTCTTTCCATTGTCGATTGATCTTTTAAGTCCCGAGACTAGTCTCATATATGGAGAAGCACCGGTGCTACTTGACTCTGGGAATGATGAGAACGCCATTATAACAATTTTTGGGGGTAGTGGAAGTACTAGGGGTGTGGTGAATGTAGGGTTTGGAGCCGAACAAGTGATTTTAGTTCGTGATGATTGTGATAAGAAGCATATATTTGACCATGTAGGAAAGCAAGCTCTTGTTCTAACAATTGTTGAGTGCAAAGGGCTCGAATTTCAGGTGGTATATAGCACTCTATCAATTTGACTGTTTACAGGAATTAATGATCCTCTACCTGAATATATGCATGGTGTCTCCACCCGTTAGTTCCTACTTCCTATAATTGGGTCTAATGGATCACTGATCAAGACCGGTGGTCTGATGGTCCCCACCTTAATTGGACAATGCTCCTCTCTCCTCTCTCTCTCTCTCTCTCTCTCTCTCCTCTCTCTCTCTCTCTCTCTCTCTCCGCCCCCCCCCCCCCCCTCCCTTCTCGCTCCCCCCCCCCCCCCCCCCCCCCCCCCCCTCTCTCTCTCTCTCTCTCTCTCTCTCTCTGAACAGTTAAATGGTTCCTCAGGTGGGCTTGTCATCATCCATCCATTGTTGCACCCAAATGGTTATGTTACGTAATGGTAATGGTGGTGCCTCTTACTCAATATGGGCAGCAACGGCAGATTTGAAACCAACAAAAAAAAAAGAAGGCCCACAATGGGCCAATACGAGGCCATAACAGACCGATACAAGTCCAAAACGGGCCTCTTACCGACAGTTGTAGGGCCGATACATTTTTTCTAAAAAAAAGAAAGACCATTATAGGGCCATAATGGCTGTTACAGGGGCTGCTCATATCGTAACATCCGTTACGTCACCGTTACTATTATTGAATACCTTGCACATGCCTGAGGATCTTTTAATTCCTCCATTGCTTATGCATGCATTTGGTTGGGTTTTGTTCTTAGATTCCCGTCTTGTTGCTTGTGCAGGACGTACTGTTATATAACTTTTTTGGTGCTTCACCTTTGAAAAATCACTGGAGAGTAATCTATAATTATATGGAAGAGCAAGATCTTCTTGACTCCAAATCAAGGTCATTTCCATGTTTTGATAGTGCCAAGCACAGTATCCTTTGTTCAGAACTGAAGCAACTATATGTCGCCATTACTCGTACAAGGCAACGGCTGTGGATTTGTGAGAGTATTGATGAATTCTCTAAGCCCATGTTTGACTACTGGAAGAAGTTATATCTTGTGCAAGTAAGACAACTGGATAGCTCGCTCGCGCAGGCTATGCGAGCAGCAAGCACTCCCGATGATTGGAGGTTGCGTGGTATCAAGGTGTGTATTGTTGTGATTTCGGTTTCGGTAGCTAGGGCTGTCAATTTGCATTTTTGGCCATACCTGATCCAGTTGCATTTATGGTTGTCACGAGTCAGTTTTGTTCTGATTTTTAAGATTGAAAAGGAAATGGGCTTGTATTGTGCCTGGACATTGACAGCCTATCTGCAGCTTCTTCTTGCATTTATGATTTGCATAATATTCCCAATTGTTGTGATATCTTATAAAACACATGCCTCTGTTTCAATTTTTCAACAGCTTTTTAATGAGCATAACTTCGAGATGGCGACAATGTGTTTCGAACGAGCTGGAGATGAATTCAGGGAGAAGTGGGCAAAAGCAGCTGGCCATTATGCTCATGCTGAACGTATTCTTTCTACAAATTTTGAAGAGGCTCGGACTGCATTGACACAAGCTTCTGAGATTTATGTATCCATCGGCAAGGCTGAAACGGCTGCAAAATGTTTTATAACATTCAAGGAGTATGAAAGAGCAGGTCTGATTCATTTTTTACATACCCTATTTGTTTGTAAAGATGCATCGACTATCTATACTGGTAGCAGTTTGTATGATTCTGGATTAGCTGATTTCCCGGTTTTTCTCTTTGTTATATCAAGTGCAATTCGGTTCCACACCCAGCCTATTTATAATCGGGCCTGGATTTCAGCTCCAGACCTGATTCATTAATGTTTGGGTCAGGACCAGATTGAAATAAGATTTGTCAGTGAGGGTTTAGGTTGGCGCTAAGATGATCTAGTGCAGACACATTTAACTAGTGTCCCAGCTTTTTTTGGGTCTGGTTTGAGTCGGTTTTGCCTACCTCTGATTCCTCTTTGAGATGGACTTCCTATTTAGCATCCTGCCACATTATTTGTTAGGTTTTTTGGTTTTAGTAACTGCCTTAACTAAAGGAAGCTACTTAAAATGAAATTTCTACTTTTGGAATCTATTTATGAAAATGTAAGAGGTAATGAAAGACAATGAAGTCTAAATTATATTGGGAATCTAAAGGGATGGGTCTGAAGCGGGTCCTGGCTGGTTCTATTTTTGGGTGTTCCATACCCATCCTTTATTTATCTAGCAACTAATGGTAGATGAAAAGAACAAAAGACATGATCCTTGAAAAAACAACACATTTTGTTCAATTGCAATACACTCTTCAAGACCGGCACAACAAAACCATGGTTTTAAGACCAGTCAACTTGGATTCAGTACAACACCTGATCCAGTTCGATGAGTCGCGACTCGACTTAAGACTGAACATGACGATCCATGTCACCAAGTTTAAAAACCTTGGTGACTTGGTCACTGCATGTAACGCCCTGAAAATCGGGGGTCGAGTAGAAACTCAACTCCCGAGTTCCAACGCATCACTTATGCAACAAATGCAGTGATGTTTGTATGTTGTCTGTATTAGTGCATGAAACATGAAGGAGATTAAGCCAAAACCGCAAACATAATTCAGGGGGCAGTTGTGATACGCAAGACGAGTATATAAAACCTTCTAAACCAGTACAAGTCCCCAAAGTATGTATGTGTTGCCAGGTCAATAATTACATGTAAAATTTCAAAATTTACCAAATGATAAAGTGTAATGTTCAACTATCCATATGCCTGTGGCCCCGGTACGCAACTTCAGGTCCACATAGACCCGCCAGATCATTGCATGTAGGAGAACTCCTCCTCACCATCATAAAAGTCAGGATCCGCTTCACGAGCATCGCCATCATCTGAAACTACAACAGGGTCTAGTTGGTGTGTACAACACCGTCCCGTAACGTGGGAGTGAGTAGCTAACTCAGTGGAACACTAAAGCACAGGTTAACATGTTATCAATTCAATCAAGCAGTAATGATAAAGCAGTAAATCACACATCCCTAAGTACTCTTGTTAATGCAAGAATGGTATGTATGTATGATGCATGCCCTCGCCTGCGCTCCCTCAGCGACTCCTTATGTTCGCGGCATGCCACACTCCCTCAGTGCTTGACCATCAACGCCAAACGCACACGTATGCGGTGCATGAACGTGATTACCAAGTTCTTTATTAGTCATTTTCATACAGCAGGATTGGGAAACTAAGGTACCTCCCTTATATCACTTCCCAAACAAGGATCCATTCTAGGGTCGTCAGTCCTAGTAAATCTCATACGATGATGCGGTTCTAGGTCGCTGCAAAGGGCTCGTCGCCTTATCAATGCAGGCCTAGTTAGTTACTACGGAGAGGCTCGTCGCCTCAACGCAGGTTCAGAGTATGCTCGAGGTTACTATACCAACGCGTCATCCGAGGCTGACGCAATCGCAACACCCCTTCAGATATTGTCCAACCAACAGGTATCAGAGTGCGCAGCGGTGATTTTGTTTGACAATGGCCCACACGAGGCTCACGCACAATGCGTCTTCTGATCAGTGTAGGCCGATAGCTCGAATACACTGTCCCATACCACCGTATTCTACTCATGAGTCTAGTTGCTCACTGGTCACTACGGGGAGGCTCGTCGCCACAGCGTAGGCCGACAGCTCGACCACAGTGTCCCATACCACCATGTCCGGCTCATGAGTCTTAGCGGATCACGGTACCAAGGTTAACAGGGATTTCACTGGTGAGTTTGGTACCCTAGGTTCAAGCAGTAGCGTCCAAACATGGTTAACATACATCGGCCAATCGGGTTATTTGACGAGCTCGACTAGTACGAGCGCACATCGAATTGATCGACATGAAGTGCATAAGCACTCCGTGTGGCCTAACCACTGTCGTCAACCGATATACGACTCGGATTCGTCAGGCACGTCTCATGTGGCGAAACAACGTCAGCCACTAATTCAAGGCTTGTTACCGATTGCCTAGACTATTCAATAGCCCCGAACACAATCAATCTCAACAAACTAGCATATGAGATAATCGAGCAGTAATGCATAAATGGAGGAAAACATACACATCATTAGAGTAGTTGAGAATCCTATCTCAACACCTAATTAAAGAGCAGTCAACCAGTATTTACTCGTACAGACATTTTTACATACACTTAATTTACACATTACATCATACATGGTATGTAGTAGTTAGAATATGTATTAGGATAAGTCCTTTCGTCAACGGATTGCTGCCTATATACCAATCACATACCCACGATGGTTAGTCGTGGCGTACGTTAATACATAGTCTAACTCACTTAGACATTTTCACAAACACTAAGGTTACACATGTGTACATACACGACGTATTTTAATATAACATGTATTAGGCTAATCCGTTCACCCAGAAGTTGATTCACATGCATCTAGCATACATAGACAACGATTAATCATGGCAAGCACAAATCCGTATTTCATACGTATACGGTATTTTCTACAAATACGAGGAATATAGTATATTCAACATAGTTAACGTATAACTGAAAGAAGAAACAAACAACACTTTGTACATGTGAAATAGCATCCACGTCAGTAATCTATCATTAACTGACATTGAAAGCCTTGAAAACTATAACCTATACGTTTAAAGTCCGCACCTTACGTCGTTAAACAAGTTTAGAACTCAGTTTGTATACCGAGTCTTCGTCTACGGTAGAACGGCAACCTATAGCATGAAATAGGTTAGATATTTCATCACTTACGCTATTTGGAACTCTAGAACAGGTTAGGTTTAGGTTTTCTTACCTAAGAACGGGATCGGTATCGCCGGAAGAGCGACACGGTAGTCGTAGATTGACACGTAGTTTAGTGGGATTGAATCCTAGGAAGAAATCCCAAGTCTCTCTCTCTCTCTCTTTCTCTCTCTTTCCTTCTCTCTCTCTCTCTCTCTCTCTCTCTCTCTCTCTTCTTTCTAGGGTTTAGGAAATTCGTATGGGTTATGAGAGAAAGGGTTTAAGGTCCTTATATAGGCCCAGAACTTCCGAAAATAGGCCCAGGGCCAAGGTATACTTAGGTTATGTCCAAAGCCTATCTGTTCCGGCTCAACGGAGCACTTCTGGAGCCCCCCCTTGAGCCAAAGGTCGGACTTAAGCTCTCTTATATTGGATCTAGGTCGACCTAAGTTTTCAGTCCGATCGGATTCGCAGATCGACCGCGGTTGGCCAATTTCGGTTCAACGGTCACCGGAACTCGATCAGGGCCACAAGTGCATTGACCTGTGCTGGCAAATATCCCTGATCCGAGGGTGTAATTGGGTCTGAATCTGACGGTCTGAATCCTTATACTTGCTCCGCAAGCGACACGACTCAGATTACTTAAATTCGGAATTTATTTCTAAATATTTTCACATTTCTCACACACTTCACTCCGGGCTCAAGCGAATAGCCCCGGGACACTATCTGGATTTGATTTCCGAGATGGTTGTCAAGCCCAGCAAGGCGGTCCTAACCGTTTAGCTTCGCGTTAATCGGACTTTCGACGTGCGGTCCAGGTCTGATACAGAGTTTCGGAGTGCTCCCGTGAGCAATTGGGTAATGAGATTGATCCTAGATTATAGGGTAATGTAGCATCGATGATTCTATATGTTTTAAGTCTTGCAGATCGTATTTAAAGCGATTAGTGTTAATTTCACAAGTACTCTAGTTTAGCACTAGTTAAGTCTCGCCTAATTTCTAAAGGATTTGGTCCTAAGTGATTTCGGCATGAGGTAATACTCGGGTCTTTGTACGGATTTCGAAAGTATTGTTCTTCATTACCTAAACTATAGGATTTATGCCTAATATGAAAGTACTTAGAAACATCTAACGAATAGAGTGATGAAAGGTGAAATGGGAGATTGTGGAGGAAATGGGTTGAAAAGCGATTTTAGACTTTGGGATTGAGTTCTGACAAGTTAATAAGGTGTTATGATCGACCCATTGCCTAAGGACGACTATCTCTAGGTTGGTAAAAATCCGGGGTGTTACACTGCACATGCTGAAATCTGTAGTTTACTGAAAATAAATCCACATTCTATTTGTATGTATGGGTTTAGAGTCCTTTATACAGGATCTAAAACATTCAAGAAGTACAACCTCTTCATATTGTTCCTTACCATATAAATCAAATCTCCTCACGCAATATAGTGAAAACCCTAATTAAACCAAATAGGATTGGAATGTAATTGAAGTAGCAAATAAAAGAACTCCAAAACTTTCTAAAATCAGCTTATACTCTAACAGCGGGGCTCCTATACAAAGATATATGGCTTTTAGATGGCATTTAGCTACTGTTGACTGTACCCCCTGTATCTCCCCCCAAAAAAAAAAAAAAAAAAAACACACACACACACACACCCCGACACGCCTATCATCAGATGACATGAAGGATCCACTCTTGCATTGCTTTAGTATAAATATGTCTGATGTGTGGCCTGGGCGCGTCACTTTAAAGGCTTCATGTCTTAACCCATTTAATTTTCGATGTGATGTTTTGGAACACGTCCAATCTAATGGGTTGAAACTATGATCTGTACCTTTTGTTTATCCTGTTCAGTTTACCTGTGACCCATTTGCACCTATAACATTGAATATTTAGCTCCTTGCAAACATCATATGATTGGTGATTTTCCTTCTTCATCTTCTTCTTCTTTTTTATTGCAGTTTTCTTTCTATATAATGGTGTTAATCTCATGCCACATATCTGAAACAGGAATGATTTATTGGGAGAAATGTGGTGTGTCAAAGCTTGAGGATGCAGGGGACTGTTTTGATATGGCCAAATGTTGGCTTCTGGCTGCTAAGGTATATGCTGAAGGAAAATGTTTCTCCAAGTGCTTGTCTGTTTGCACCAAAGGAAAACTTTTTGATTTGGGTTTGAAATTCATAGAACAATGGAAGGCAGACTCGTCCTCAGACGATTTCAGGGGTCAAGAAGTAGATAGGGTTAGAACTTCATTCTTGGAGATCTGTGCACTCCACTATCATGAGCTTGGAGATTCTAAACGCATGATGAAGTTTGTTAAGGCTTTCCCTTCTATGGACTTGATCCGTACTTTCTTGAAGTCGAGGAATTTTCTTGATGAGCTGGTTGTGATTGAGATGGAATCAGGAAACTATATGGAGGCTGCCGACATTGCGAGAATGAAAGGCGATCTCCTATTTGAGGCTGACATCCTTGAGAAAGCTGGACATTTCGATAACGCGTCACGCTTGATTATCCTTCATGTTGTTATGAGCTCTCTTTGGGCAGGTGGAAGGAAGGGTTGGCCCTTTAAGCCATTCCCACAGAAAGAGGTGCTCTTAATGAAGGCGAAATCGCTAGCAGAGAAAGCATCAAATCTCTTCTATGAGTCCATTTGTGCTGAGGTAGGTGTATTGTCAGACCAGGCCACCAGTTGGTTGAACTTGTTGGATTACTTAAATACTGCTCGGAAATTTCAAAATGTCAGACTGGAAATATTTGCTGCCCGTAAAATTCTTGACATCCATCTACAGTCAGAACCCTCAAATTTCCATTGGGAATCAGCAGCAGTTTTGGATTTGGGCAAGCACGCGAATGAAATGGCGGCCCAAAATTCCTTCTCTGTTGAAACATTGATATATTTTTGGAATTTGTGGAAGGAAATGATTCTGAATGTTTTATCTTATGTTCAACTACCCAGAATATCTGTTGCAAAAGACTGCTCGGCATATGAAGAATTTTGTTTGGAATATTTTGGAGTGCGGAAACAGGATAATCAAAATACCTTCACTGCTCTCAATTCAGAGGCATGTTGGATTAAAGCGAGTGATACTGGTTCTCTGCAACGGGATCGGAACATGGTTTCGATGAATGCGCGTCAGTTCATGTCATGTTCACAGGACTTTTTTGCTTTGGAACTGCCCTCTGTTGGTATGGAAGTACTGGAGAGACTTGAGTTTCTGCATGGTTTTTCTACCAAGAAAACTTTGCCGTTATTTTGCCAAGGACAAGTCATCCTTCATATGTTCAGCACTGCAAAATTTCTAAATGAATCCAAATTACTGGACTTGAAATACTATGTTGGGAAGCCAAAAAGATCGCTTGCACTGTCTAAGAGATTCTTTCTTGATATAATCTTTCCGCGTGATTGTGGAAAATCACTAACAGAGAGCATGGTTGCTTTGCGTGAGAGTGGGATTGCTAGAGATATAATCGAAGAAATCATCATAGAGAATCTCAGTCTTGAGAATGGTAGGTTGACACACGGTCAGATTGGACGGGCTGTGATGCTGATATTTATCTCTGGAAGGTTAACTGAAGAATTGTACCAGAAGATCAAGATCTGTTTGGATCAGATGCCACCATGGAAAGCCTTCGTTGAGCTGCTGAAGACTTACATGGATATCGGCTTTGAACGAATTCCTCTACTCTGCAAATTCCAAGAAGCTTTGGCAAGCACATTCACAGCATCTTGGAGAGAATATGATTACATATCCCCGCACTGTTTTATGTATCTATTTGAGTGTCTTATGTTTTTAGCATCATCCTGCCTGGGAGGCGGCAGCTTCTTCTATACTACCAAATCAACTTTCTTTGAAATGGCTACTTGCGAAGTCTGGAAGGATTCTTTGGGTCCCTGTTTGGAAGCTCAAGATGCACAGTTTCAAAGTACGGCAGCCAAATTGCTGGAATTCATGGCAAGTTCAGCTGAACAGCTTCTGAATGATAAACAGGGCCTGAGGGAATGGGTCAAGATGATGTCCGCGCCCTATTCATACTATCATTTGCTGATGTCTAGATTAGTTGTCATAATCAGTTTAGCTTATCTGAACTCTGAACGGGATCTTTCTAAAATTTCAATGCTGCTTCTTAGGAATGAAATTCTTTCAGATTTGCCTAAGCAGTTCTCTGATAAGCTTCGAAGAGGAGGGCGAATGAGAGATAGAGGTCAGTTTTTAAGAATTGTTGCGGAAGCATTGGAAGCAACTGGCAATCGTTTAGTGGTTGTCAGCTCAGAAAACAATTGCTCAGAATTCTTGAATCTGAATGCTTTGATTGTGACCCCGGAGTCGATTCAAAGCAGAGAGCATATTATCCGTTTACTGTTTCCGAAGGACCCAAAAAGCATCCAGTTGAAAGATCGCAAGCATGTAGAGCAAGTTGGAAATTCGAGTAGAACCGAGCATTCTTCCAGCAGCAACACTGGCAGAGATGATACTGAACTCCCTTTAAATAATCCTGCGAAGGAAAGTCGAGTTTCGGAGATTACGAATGAAATAGATAACAGTGTTCTACAAACAAAATACGGTCAGTTGTGGGATACATTTGATATGTTGTGGGAATCATATGATATTGTCCTACACATGAAAATTGGAGGTGAAGATGCAAGTAGCCTTGCATTCAGTGTATTCAATCCCCCTAAAGACAAGGTATCTCTCTCTCTCTCTCATCCACCCTACGTAATCTTACTCTCTAATCGGAAATGATGCAAAGAATGGTGTTATTTGTGTTGTTTAGGCTCTGGTGGACGAATCCATCCACATCCTTGATACTGCAACAGCCCTCTTGAGTCAAAAAGAACATCAACAGAATCTTGATGGCAATTTGGCCGAAGAAACGAAAAGCATGCTCAGTGAATTGAAACAGCTCTCTAATGCTTTGGATGCAAGGTCAGGAACCTTTTTTGAGTTGTTGTTTTTTATTGTTTTAGGGTGTGGTTGTAAAATTATCATGCAATTTCATTATTAATCAGTCTAGTTTGGTGCATAAGTTCATGATATTTCATGAAATTGAAATTAGGTGCAAACAAACTCACCTGTCTCCATAGTTTACAATATTAGGTGGTGGCAACTAAGTTAGAGCTTCTTCTTTTTGCTGTAGCTTACAGTAACACTAAAATGATTTGAATCCAAAGTATTAAATGTACAGTTATCTGATTTGTCATGGAATTGACTATCGTCCCTTTTTTTTTTTTTTCCTCATTTGGGTCCTGTTTGGGAGATTGGGAAATATATGGGAGGAAGTACCTTCTAAGTAAATGACGTGCTCCCCTGTTGGAAGTTCGTTTTTGTTGGAAAACATTTTCCTAGAAAGTGCTTTCATAGAAATTGTTCTAATAAATTCTCTCTAAATGCTTTCTTGGAAAAAATAACTTTCAAAGAAAATTTCCCTTTCTATACATTTATTTTCTAGCTCCCAATCAGGTTGAATTGTTGCACTTGACTCTCTAAACCAATTTCTTGGTAGTTTTCCATTCTTCATTTCTTTCTCCACTAGTTTAGTAGGATTCTTATTTATGTTACATGTTTGTCATTTTCCTGAGTTTTTGTGTTTTCTTTTAACATAAAGCAAGTATAACTTACTGCATGTGCTTCATAAGTTGAAATCACCACGTCAGATATCCCATTAGCCCAAAGGTGTTAATTTTGTGAAAGCAGCATCCTCAATGTTGTAATAACAAAGTTTTGATGGGCCATTTCCTTTGCCGGGATCCTGTTGCAAAAGCCTGCTAATAGGAAAAACCTCCAACATCATTTTTGTGAGGAGATGGATGGCCCTTGCCACCCATTGAAAATTCCAAGCAACGGTTTGTTGAGTGTTTGATCCAACAGCCATTGCTTAGTTCAGCAGGGTTTCTTATCCACAGAAGGATCCGCTGTAGTTTTTAACTGTTCACTTGCCATGATTTAGTGGGTCTCTATTTCAGTCTCTTGTTTTGAATGGTGAGTTTCATCTACAGGAAGGAGGATCTTAGGAACAAAATTCCGATGTTGTTGATGCTTTGTCAAAGGTTACGGGAGCGGAGGCCAAGACTGCAGCCCATCTTGGACTCATTATTTTTACCAGGTGACCAAAACACCCTGGAGGGCCCTGCTACATCTGCTTCGAGTGACCAGAGTCAGGGCAACAAGGGAAAGGAAATTTCTGCAGAGGTTACGGCACCAGCAACATCTGGTCCAAGCAACCAAAGCAAGAGCAACAAGGCTAAGGAAAATAACAAGTCTAGGCAAAAGAGAAAAGGTAAGAACAAGAAAAGATAAGTCTTCTTCTTTTTATAGTACAAGGCTTTGTGTAAATGAAACAAGTAAAAAAAAAATGCAATGGACCTCCATTTATATATGGAATTTCAAGGAAAGAGACTGATGAGTTATAGGTGTCCCTTTTGTGTAGAAATCCCCCAAAATCAGGCCTTATGCTAATCTCGATTTTGGCGGGTCCCACACCATTTGTCAGATTCAATAGTGGACATTATAGTCCACCTGATTGTGCAATTGTGCAAGTGCATATGGCAGTCGAACTAAACCATCCAATTTTTGTACTCTTTAGATGGGTTATAAAAATGCTGTGACTGTCCATTCTTGGCCATTTGCAGACTTCTAATGGATGGTATAGATGAAAGCAGTCGGGTGTTCCGAAATTCAACACTAATGTTGATTAAGCTGATCAGCTTATATACAATGGGTTCTGCAATTGTGACGGTTTAAATTGAATTGTTTGAATTTTCCATATGGTTTTGGAGCTCACTCACTTTCATTCGAGCTGCTGTAAAGTTAAGCCCTGTTGGGGTGCCTTGCACAAACCTTAGGATCTATCCTCCCAAAACAAACCAGAATTATGGATAATAAAACAATGAAATAAATCAAAGCATCAATCACACACCACACAAGAGATTTTTACGTGGAAAACCCTCAAAGAGGTAAAAACCACGGGACCTCGTCCAGATCAACAATCCACTATGAAGTAGAACGTTACAACCTTCTTCACTCACGCAGGAGTGGATAACAATAAGAGAAACAAAGAAAACGGAGAGATCTAACCGATTACGAGGACATAAAAGCATTGAGATATAGATTGCACAGTAGATAACCTCCACGAGCAGAACCTCCCTTCTATAAGCTTCCTCTCTCTCTTTCTCTCTCTCTCTCTCTCTCACACCTTTGATAGCCCTAAACCTTTTAGCAAATCCCTTGTAAAGCTTTAGGAAACCCTCTTGTCATACCTAGAAAGCCCTAGTAAATCCCAGTTGCGAAAGGACTTGCGATATGAAATCCACGCAAAATCGCGGAACGAATCTGCGTAATCTCGACTGGTCGAACCGAATCCACGACCGGTCGAGCGCCACCCACGACCAGTCGAGCACCTCTTTCGACTGGTCGTGAACCCCGGAGAAAAATAGTCCACAGTCGCTGGACGTTGAGTCGTGTCACGACTCGACTCCCACGACTGGTTGTGCACCAGCCCTCGACCGGTCGAGCACGGGACAAAAAAATCCCATCAAATCTCTCCCTTTTTATCCCAGGAGGGATTCACCTTCTTCAAGCCAGCCAGGTTTCTAAAAACCTCAAATTTGCCCTTAAGCAAAGCCTTGGTCATCATGTCTGACCCATTATCGTCCGTGTGGACCTTCTCAAGCTGTCACACCTTCTGTTCCAAGGTATCCCTGATCTAGTGATACCGAATCTCTATGTGCTTCGACTTGGAATGCTGACTTGGATTCTTACTCAAGTGTATAGCACTCTGACTATCGCAATAGACCACGTGCTTAGGCTAAGTTCCTATAGGAACCTTTTCATCTAAAAGCATCTCCTTACATGCTTCTATGACTGCAATGTACTCGGCCTCTGTCGTCGACAATGCTACGACCTTCTGTAACTTGCTCTGCCAAGAAATTGCTCTCCCCGCAAACGTGAACATGAACTCCGATGTAGACTTCCTGGAGTCTATGTCACCTGTCATATTTGCATCTGTGTAGCCCTCTAACACAGGTTTACCGTCACCATAGCATAGGCTCAACCTGGATGAGCCTCTTAGATACCTCAATATCCACTTTACCGTTGCTCAATGCTCTTTGCTAGGATTAGTAAGATACCGGCTGACAACGCCAACCGCATATGCTATGTCTGGGCGTGTATACACCATAGCATACATCAAACTTCCTATAGCTGACGCATAGGGTATCTTCTGCATCTCTTCCACCTCAGTCTTCGTCTCGGGACGCTGTCTGTCGCTCAATATGAAGTGACCATCCGGTGGAGTACTGATCGGCTTCGCTGCATTCATATTGAACCGCTCTACGACTTTCTCAATGTACCGCTCTTTTGACAGCCAAAGTTTCCTGCTGCTTCTGTCACGGGTTATTTCCATTCCTAGGATCTGTCTAGCCGAGCCCAAGTCTTTCATCACAAAAGACTTGCCCAACTCCTGTTTCAGCCTGTCGATTTTCTTGATGTCTTTTCCCATGATGAGCATGTTATCAACGTATAAGAGCAGAACTAAGAAATCACCATCTGAGAACTTACGCGTGAACACACAGTGGTCTGACTCCGTTCTGTCATAACCATGCTTCAACATAAACGAGTCAAACTTCTTGTACCATTGTCGTGGAGCTTGTTTCAGCCCGTACAAGCTCTTCCTCAGCCTACACACCATATGTTCTTTGCCCTTGACTTCGAACCCCTCTGGTTGGTGCATGTAGATCTCTTCTTCCAGGTCACCATGGAGGAAGACAGTTTTAACATCTAACTGCTCTATCTCCGGATCCATGCTAGCCGCTAACCCAAGCAATACCCGTATGGATGTCATCTTCACCACTGGTGAGAATATCTCCTCGAAGTCTATACCTTTCTTCTGACCAAACCCTTTCACCACAAGTCTGGCCTTGAACCTCGTCTGTGAATTCTTCTGCTCAACCTTCTTTCTGAACACCCACTTGTTGCTCAAAGCTTCTTGCCCTTAGGCAATTTCACCATATCATAGGTGTGGTTCTTATATAAGGATTTCATCTCCTCTTGCATAGCTTTCAACCACTCCCCCTTATGCTCGTCGGCTAAGGCCTCAGAATAATCTTCTGGCTCTCCCCCATTAGTCAGCATAATGTACTCATGCGGCGAGTACCTCTTGGACGGTTGTCTGTCCCTAGATGACCTTCTCACCTGTGGCTCAACAGGTGGATCAAGTGGGGGCTGCTCCCCTGGTCCATCTTCTGTAGGAACTCCCTCGTCCTCTGCACCTTGTTGTACTCCTCCGTCATCAGGCATCACGGGAGGAATAACTGGATCCATGTCCTCTAGCTCACCTGAACTAGGCTGGTTCTTCTCTGACTTACTAATGTCTTCTATACATTGATCTTCAAAGAAAACCACATTTCTGCTCCTGACGAGCTTCCTCTCGGTCGAATCCCACAATCTGTAACCAAACTTTTCATCACCGTACCCCAAGAACACACACTGCCTGATCTTCATATCGAGCTTAGACCTCTCGTCCTTTGGTACGTGAACGGATGCCCTGCATCCAAATACCCTGAGATGACTGTACGATGGATCCTGTCCAGTCCACACCTTCTCAGGTACTTCTCCATTCAACGGGGCTGATGGAGACCTGTTTATCAGATACACTGTCGTGTGCATTGCTTCTCCCCAGAACGTCTTGGGCAACTTCGCATGGGATAACATACATCTGATTCTCTCTACAATTGTGCGATTCATTCGTTCAGCTACACCATTATGCTGGGGGGTCTTGGGAACCGTCTGTTCATGCCATATACCCAGGAACTTACAATACTCATGAAAGTCGCTAATGTATTCACCACCATTATCAGTGCGGATGCACTTCAATGATCTACCTGTCTCTCTCTCGATCATAGCATGAAATAATTTAAACACACCAATGACCTTGTCCTTGAATTTCAAAGCATAAACCCAAACCCTCCTAGATGCATCATCTATAAAAGTGTGACACTCCGTCACTGTGGTCACATGTGGGAGGGCACACATGTGGGCGGGCCCCAAGGTGGTTGGCAGGCTACTGTGTGGCTGACAGGCTACTGTGCTGGTAAGCTACTGTGCACACAGTGAAAGTGAAAATTTGTCCCACATTGGAAGTGTCGTTTGAAGTTGTGGTGGTTATATGTGGAGTTGTCACTCTATACTGTATGAGGCCTTTTGGGGGCGACCCCGAGAACAAAACCGTACGGGTTGTGCCCAAAGCGGACAATATCATACAATGTGGGTGTGGGCTGTTACAAAAAGTAATAAAATACAATACCCCACCCAGGGTTTTTGTCCTCATAGGACCACAAACATCAGAATAAACCAAATCTAATGCATGTACTTTATTAATATGAGAAGCAGTTTTAACGAATGAAACTCTATGCTGTTTCCCTGATAAACAATCAAGACGAGTTTTGAGAGGTGTACCTGCCACGTCTAGAAGGAGCCGCTTCCTTGCTAGTAGTTGAAGCCCTTTTTCACTCATGTGGCATAGACGCCTGTGCTACATGTCAATAGCTAAATCTTCTGTTGCGTTCAACCCACCCTTGCACATACTGACACTTGCCTTGTAAAGGGTGCAACACTTCTTTCCTCTAGCTATGATCAACGAACCCTTGATGAGCTTCCAACGCCCACCAACAAGCCGGCTTTCATAGCCATCATCATCCAACCTTCCCGTCGACATCAAGCTGAGGCGAAGGTCTGGGATATGCCTCACATCCCTAAGAACCAATGTGCAGCCCACATCGGTCTTCACACAAATATCACCGACCCCTACGATCTTCGATAAGTCGGAATTTTTCATCTTCACGGTCCCATAGTCACCTGACTTGTAGCTTGTGAAGAAGTCCCTGCGTGGAGTCGCGTGAAAAGAAGCTCCCGAGTCAATTACCCAGTCGGTGTCCTGACTCGTAGCCGTGAGACATATATCATGATCTGCTGAAAGAATAACTACAACGTCGCCATCTGAAGCGACCGCAGTGGAATCTGATTCATCTTCCTTTCCTTTTCCTTTCTTGTAGTTTTTAGCCTTACGACATTCATGCTTATAGTAGCCCTTCTTGCCACAATTCCAGCATTGAACATCTTTTCTGTTACTCGACTTGTCTCTTGATTTATTTCGGGTCTTCCCGCCCTTCCTGTTCTTTCCTCTCCCCCGTTCCTGTGTCATAAGGGCCTCTTGCCGAGTAGACCCCTGAGACTTCCTCCTTGTCTCCTCATTGAAGAGACAGCTAGTAACCTGTTCCATGGATATCTTTCCGTCTGGCGCGGAGTTACTTAGAGACACCACCAATGTCTCCCAACTGTTAGGCAATGAACTAAGCAATAGTAAAGCCTGCAATTCATCATCCAGGACCATCTTCATAGAGGAGAATTGATTCACTATATTGTTGACCTCATTTATGTGCTCGGCTACAAAACCACCATCCTTGAACTTGAGATTCACAAGTCGCCTTATCAGAAAATTTTTATTGCCGGCCGTCTTCCTCTAATACAACCCTTGTAATTTCAGTCATAGGCTAGCAGCTGAGGTTTCTGTAGACACATGGTGGAACACAGAATCATCCAACCATCACTACAAGAAATATGATTTTTACCGACGAAACTTTTACCTACAAAAATATTTTTCGTAGGTAAAGATGACTTTTACCGACGAAAATTACTTCCGTAGGTAAAAGCATACTTTTACCAATGAAATTAAATGTCGTAGGTAAAAGCCATCTTTCCCTACGAAAAGTTTTGTAGGTAAAGGGTGTTTTGACCTTTTCAAAATTGTAGGTAAAACCCATCTTTAGCTACGAAAATATTCGTAGCTAAATGGTCTGTTAAATTTTTCCAAATTATAATATCGTAGGGAAAACCCATCTTTACCTACGAAACTATTCGTAGATGAAGGGTCTGTGAAATTTTCAAATAGTAATAGAAAATCCGAAACCTACCTTTTAGGTAAAAGCCCATCTTTACCTACGACAATATTCGTATAAAGTCTTTTAAACATTTAACAAAACAAAAAATTGAAAATGTTACTTGTACCTAGTAAAACCCATCTTTACCTTCGAAAATGTTAGTTGTATGTAGTAAAACCCATCTTTACCTACGGATATATTCGTAGCTGAAGGTCTATGAAAATTTTCAACCTTAGTGTGGAGGTAAAACGCATCTTTACCTACGAAAATATTCGTAGCTGAAGAGTCTTTTCAAAATTTCAAAAATACCAAAAATCGGAAACTTTACTTTTACCTACGAAATATAATTTCGTAGGTAAAACCCATCTTTACCTTCTTTACCTAGGAAAATATTCGTAGCTAAAAGGTGTTTTAAATTTTTTACCAAAAAATCGAAAAGTAAATTTTTGCGGGGCGTTGGAAATGTAGATGGGAAGCCTTTTACCGACGAAAATGTTCGTCGGTAAAAGTGTTTTTCCTAAATCTTTTTTCCGATGGCTAAAAACCGTCGGTAATAATGTAAAAATGTTATATATATATATATATATATATATATATATATATATATATATATATATATATATATTATATATATATATATATATATATATATAAGCAGTGTTCAAATTGTCGCCGATATTATCAAAATATCGCCGATAATTTCGGTGTCGCCAGTGCAGCGACACCGAAACCCCAAAATTTCGTTTCGTTTCCAGATTTCGCCGAAATGTCGCCGATATTATCGGTATTTTCAAAATACGGCCGATATATCGCTGTTCCCACCAACCACTATAGCCAACAACCCACTTTTATCGATAAAAGGGGGGTTGTCAGCGAGAAAATCACAAAAAAAATAAATAAGAAATTAATACCCGTTTTTTCTCCAGGATTTGGAGGAAGACGAGGATTCAGCTGCTGTCGAGTGCAGATCGGCATTTCTGGTAAGATTTAACCCCAAAAAAATCTTTTTTGTTTTTCCGTCGAAGAATCCTCTGCAAGTTGCGGAAACCGCTTGTGGGCCGAGATTTCTTCGAAAATAGAGGTTTTTTTTTAAAAAAATTTGTGATGAGGAAGAGAGATTTGCGGTCGAAAACCTTGGAGAAATCGGTGGGAAGGAATGAATTTTTGAAAATTTCAAAATGGGAGAGGGATTTGGGGTTTTTTTCCCAAATTGGGGATCGGGAGGGCCGCGGGGTGAATGGGAATGCGTACTTGGTTACTCTGTACGCTTTTATCGTACTGAGCACACTCTGTTGGGCCCACCGAGAATGCATCTAGTCCATCCATGAGGTCCATCCGTTTTTCTATATTATTTTAGGGGTTGAGACAAAAATTTAAGGGTACCAAAAGATCAAGTGGACCACACCATTGAAAACAGTTTGAATAATGACTTCCACCATTGAAACTTTTCTAGGGCCCATAGTGATGTTTATTTCTCATCCAACCTGTTCATAAGATCACACAGACATGGATGAAGGGAAAAAACAAATAGGAGTTTGATCCAAAACTTCTGTGGCCCCCAAGATGTTTTCAACGGTAAATGTTCAATTCATACTGTTTCCTATGGTGTGGTCCACTTGAGGTTTCGATAAACTTAGTTTTTAGGCTCAAGACCTAAAATTATCTGTTAAAATGGATGGACGGAGTGGATAAATTACATAAATCATGGTGGACCCACAGGTGGGCTCTCACGATGCAAGCCGTTGCATCTCTTTTACCGTGGAATCTCACCAACCCCACCACGGCTTGGACTTTGGTGCAAGCAAGTGCTATATAGACCCCACCATGATGCATCTGTTGTATCCACGCTGTTCACTAATTTTTAATATTATTTTAGAGCTTTCCTCAAAAAATGAGGTAGATCTAAATCTCAAGTAGACCACATGCACCACGGGAAAACAGTAGTGATTGGATATACACCATTTAAATCCTCCTAAGGCCCACTGTACTGTTTACTTGACATCCAATCTGTTAATTAGCTCATAAAGACTCAGATGAAGGGAAAAAACAAAGATCAGGTTGTTCCAAAATCTTCATGGCCCCCAAAAAGTTTTTAATGGTCAAAGTTCATTCAACACTGTTTCTTTTAATGTGGTCCAATTGAGAATGGGATATACATCCTTTTTTTTTCTTATCATAAAATAATTTATAAAAATAGATGGACGGCATGGATGAAATACATACCTCATGGTGGGGCCCACAGAGCACGGCATGGGAAAAGTGGGCCCAACTTGGAGCGTATTGATAAAATCAGCAGGTAAGCTGATTTCTGGATTGGCTACAGATAAAAGCTGTAGCTAAAGACACCCAGTAACACAGCTCAACTCGCAGGCTGAGTGGAGATACCCGTTTCAACAGGCTGAGTGGAGATACCCGTTTCAACACATGGTATCGATCCCTATGTGGACCCAACCATGATGCATGTGTTGTATCCATACCACCCATTAATTTGGAGAGATTTTTTTTATGACATGAGAAAAAGAATGAGATAGATCTAAAGTTCAAGTGGACCCCACCATAGAAAACAGTGGGGACAGTGACGTCCAGCGTTCAAAACTTCTTAGGGGCCACTGAAGTTTCTGATCAAGCTGATATTTCTATTTTCACTTCATTTATCTCAATATTAACTTATGAATAGGTTGGATCTCAAAAATACATCATAGTGGACCCTATAAATATTTCAGGTTGTGATTGCTCCAACGGTTTTCTGTGGTGGCCTTGTTACGTACTGGCATTCCCCTTTAAAACAATGGTGCCACGTGCCACTTTAACTTTAGATCTTGCCACGTGCTACATACTGGCATTCCCCTTTAAAACAATGGTGCACAAAAGTTACTGAAATCTGATCAATGATTTCTACACCACATCCTTACATGGTCAGGATCATCCTATCATTGTAATTATTCGTCTATGGTAAATTCATGGTGCCTTAAGATGAATGAGTGGTTCAGATCATCACACACTTCAGATCATCACACCCTGAAGTGGCCCACACACTTCATTGAGTGGTGCAACTTACTATGACTCTAACATTTGATTTGATATCTTACAAGGAGATTAGATTCCGAAAGTTTCGCAGCTCTTTGGGGATGCTCCCTGATATGGCATTCCTGCCAACGTAACTGAGATAGAAAAATAAAAAATAAAAAATAAAAAAAAATCAAAGCAAATGTTATAGTCATAGTAAGTTGCACCATAAATCAGGCACATTCAAATTACACCTTGCACACACATTATTTATTTATTTTTATTTGTGCATTTAGTGTTAGTTTAAAAGCAGCGTTGACCTAATCAACAGATTGGATGTCAAGTAAACAGTACAACGGTCCTTAGGACCACTGTTATTTTAATGGTGGATATCCAATCACTATTATTTTCCTGTGGTGTGGTCCACCTGAGATTTATATTCCTATCATTTTTACACTGAATACAAGCCGATGCACTTTTTTTTGTCGATTATTGCAAATTTGTATACTATTAGGGAGCAAAATGTCGTCTGGATCGGGAAAAGGAGGAGCAAAGGACATTGGATGGAAACATGGACGGCCAGTGGAGGGGAATAAATATGGAGCCATATGCAACTATTGTGGCCAAGTGATATGGAGTGGGAGAGTGTCTAGGCTAAAGGAACATTTGGCAGGGGGATACAAGAATGTGAAAGACTGTCCAAGTGTAACAAGGCCAGTGAGAGAGGAAATGAGAAGAGTGATGAATGAAGCGAAGTCACGCAAGATGCAACAAAAGGATTGGGAGAGGGATATGAGGGAGGAGCTACGAGGCACTGGACGGGGCCTAGGTGCTATCGACGAGCACAATGATGATGACGATGAGGGGATCGTGTACCCCGATGACTATGTTACGGCTCGAGAAATGAGTGATTTTAGACAAGTGATTCGTGAGTTTCGGGCTTCAGAGTGGGAGGGGGAGCAAATAAGACGAATTGATGAGAGTAGGCCGTCATTTGGGACATCCTAACATGAGGCTGGTGGGAGCAGCAGATGATTTGAGGGAGGCAGCAGGCATGGCCTACAACGCACGCAAAGCGCTCGTGTCCCAGATGCACCCATCGCAGGCGTTAATAAAAAAAGATTAAAAAGTGTCCGGAGCAAGGGGCTCAGGGAAAAAGTGGGTGGCGCTATATCTAGGTGGTTCATCTCGAGCCATGTACCAGCAAATGCAGCAGCTAGTCCTCACTTCAAAAATATGATTGAGGAGGTACAGCGTGCTGGGCCCGGTGTGAAGCCTCCCACGCTATAGGAGATTCTTGGCGTCTACCTCGATCGGGAGCACGAGGAGATGCAGGCTTGGGTGTGTGGACTCCAGCCTAACTGGAAGCAGTATGGGGTAACAATCATGTGTGATGGGTGGACAGGACCCACAAAATTGTCCATTATCAATTTCATGGTGTACTATAGAGGACAACCGGTTTTCCTCAAATCCATTGATGCATCGGCCAGAATAAAAGATCACGAATACATATATGCTCTCCTAAAAAGAGTAATTAGAGATGTTGGGCCCCAGAATGTTGTCCAAGTTGTGACGGACAATGGCAGTGCGTTCGTTAAGGCGGGGAAGAAATTAATGAAAAAGTTCAATCTCTATTGGACCCCATGTGCGGCACACTGTATTGATTTAATGCTCGAGGAGATAGGCCAGAAGGATTCTGTCAGGAAAACCATCCAGGATGCGAAGAAAGTGACAAACTTTATATATAATCACTCATGGTTGTTAGCTGCAGTGTGTGAGTATTGTGGAGGGGACATCGTTAGACCAGGCGCGACACGATTCGCCACGAACTTCATTGCACTCGACAGCTTATACAGGCACCGCGTGGGTCTCAGAAATTTGTTCAGATCCGAGAGATACATTGAGTGGAATCAAAGGAAGACTGAGGGTGCAAAGACCTGTTCGAATATAGTGCTCTCCGATACCTTCTGGGATAAAGTTCACCACGTCGTTTCCTTCCTGCATCCTATGTACAAAGTCCTACGAGCCGTAGATAATGAGATGTGGCCTTCGATGGGATCAATGTATGAGCTTATGAGAATCATGAGACAGGGGATAATAACTGCAATCCCCACTTCGTGTCAGTGGGTGATCAATATCATTGATTGTCGATGGACTGGGACTCTTGAGCATCCACTCCACCAAGCTAGTAAGTTTGTTGATACAACTAAGTACTTTAAGCATCACTTCTGTTTGCATGTTAATACAATTGAGTAACTAATATTTGAGTTTCAGCATACTACCTGAATCCCAAATTTCATTATAAATGTCGGCTCTACGAGAATAAAGATTTGACATTGGTTGTCCACGAGGCGTTCGAATGATTGTTCCCAGAATCAACAGCGCAAACAGATTTCGGTAACTAGGTAATGCAATAAAATTTCTTCCTTTTAGCCTCTAGAAATATGGGTGTTTAAAAATAATCGCCTGTGAATCCGTGTTTACAGTTGTTGCGGTTTAGGGATGCGAGGGGTACGTTCTCATCCGCACTAGCAAAAGCATCGACTGAAACGATGATGTCATGTGAGTATGTTAACATAATTAAGTAATTACATTTTTCATTTAAACTTCAAACTAAAACAAGCTCCTCATGGATATATAGGTGAGTGGTGGGCGATGTACGGAGTCGACACGCCCGCATTGCAGTTATTGGCAGTCCGTGTTCTCGCACAAACTGTATCCTCCTCACCGTGTGAGAGGAATTGGAGCACATGGTCACTCATACACACCAGCAAGAGGAACAGACTAGCATATGAGAAGCTGCAAAAGCTCGTTTACTGCCATTGCAATATGAAGTTAAGAGAGAGGCAGTTGCGGGTAGACCGAGACATGGAGGAAAATCAAGACCCGTTAAACCTGTTGTCTATAGGTAACATGGCACAGATAGGTGATGATGATGAGGACCCACTTTATGAGTGGGTTAAATCAGTTAATTTAGATGATGCGGATGGAGGCCCTGCTCCACAGGTAGCTGAGGGAGCAGCGGCTCTGGGTATCGATGTCGATCAGGTAGTAGAGGAACAGAAGGAAGATACAGACTCATTGGATCCTTCGGTGAGGCGTTCAGCACGTTCCAATGAGGGTGAGGAAGCATCTTCACGGCCCCCTCCTCATCATCAAGTCATAGTGAGTGATGATGATGATGAGACTCAACCCCCACTTTACACTGGTCCTGGGGACGACGACGATGACGACGATGACGACGATGATGAGGGAAGGGACAGAGGCACCAGCACTAGTATAGGTGGTACTAGTGGGGGTGGGGGTGGCAGTGGTGGGGGGTACAGGACGGCTCAGAGCCAACGATCCGTTGGCCAGTTTACTGAGGAGCAGAGCTTTGACCATGCCACTCAGGACGAGGATCATGGATCTCGTCCACCATCTAGGGCGAGAGCATTAGAGCCCAGATATATGTTCGAGCGTCGTTCGAAGAAGAAAGCCGGACGCGCCACGACTGATGCTCTCACACGCAGCTTGTCATCTATGGACATAAGTTCAGATCAGGGGAGCTCCACCTCTGTCTCACCTTATGCTCATGGGGGATATCACGGGTATGGCCATGACAACTCTGACATTCAGTCACGCTCTTCTACCCATGGGTACAGGCAGCCGGAAGATAGTTCTTCGAGTCATGACCATTTGATAAGAGGATATCCAGGGTACCCGTATGACTGGCAGCAATACTATCAAGGAGTCAGGGTTGGACTTGATCTGTTCCCTCAGTACCCTGCTCAAGAAATGCCGTCGATGTATGTCACGCAATTCCCACGTCTGGGCGTACTCGTACAGTTTGGGGAGGATGACTATCAGAGGTACATAAGAGAGTTCCTCAATTGGTACGAGCAGAGGATGACCTGGGAACAGTACTGCCAATATGTTGAGCAGCAGTACTACTCTCAACTGCCACGGGATCCGGACAATGATTACGAGCCACCTCGTCACTCTATGTGGGGATGAAACATGGGCAGAAATGTGTATTTTTTTTAATTCATTTACTTTTACATGTCTTAATTATTGTAAGCTTGCATTTGTATTATATAAACTAATTTTGGTTACTATTTGAGTGATTTCTTAAGACAACGCATACTTTTTGGCCCCCATTAAATGGAAACTTCTAATTTAAAGCATTCTTTTTGCAAAATTTTCATTCCTGAATATATAACTATGTGTATTTAGGCATATCCTGAAGTTTCACTGAAAAATTCCACCATTTTCTCCATATTTTTCCCTTTTTCCCTGCATTTCCGGTTATCGGCGATATTATCGGCGATAACGATATTATATCTTTATCTCCGGCTAGCGAAACTTGTAGCGATACTGACAACTCGAACATTGTATATAAGTAAAAGGTAATATTTAAATAATTTGTAATATCACATGAAAAAGAATATTGAAAAGTTTAGAAATTTTTAAATATGTTTAAGAAAAATTTTGAGAACAAAGTAATGCTTTTGAAGAGAAAAAATTGGCATTTTGAAATTTTTGAGAAAAAATTAAAATATGAGAATTTTTTTGAGATTTTGCAAATA
The DNA here is from genome assembly GCA_021015155.1 of Magnolia officinalis. Taxonomy (NCBI): domain Eukaryota; kingdom Viridiplantae; phylum Streptophyta; class Magnoliopsida; order Magnoliales; family Magnoliaceae; genus Magnolia; species Magnolia officinalis. The sequence continues at coordinate 30,104,668 of JAJHSJ010000004.1, read as the reverse complement.
AAAATTCACAATTTGTATTTTAAATATTTTTGAAATATTTTATAATAAAAATGATATTTATTTAAAAGAGTAAAAAAAATATACCTTTTGAAAAAAAAATGTTAAATTTATTTGTGAAAAATAAAATTATTAAATTATTAGGCACATCCAGTAATTGAACCTTTAATCGTTTTTGGACAATCTAATCAGTTTAAATTAAAGAGTAAATAACTTCAGATGTTTAAATCAAATTTCACTGAAATTGTTGATCAATCTTGTATGCCCAATATCTTTCTCATATGTAGCCTGATTGAGGCGAGTAACTAGTCAAATTGAGAGTATTGATTAGTAAAATAGAGTGAATGCACCAGACATGTAAAATGGGCCAAATATTCTGGTTAAAATTGGGACCCAACTTACTGACCTCGTGAGAACCTAAGAATTGATGTTAGTAAGTTTTATGGGCCCCATCGTGATGTCTGTCGAACATCAACACCGTGGATTTGATGTGTCCCCTTTAGGTTATGAGATATCTCAAAAATCATCGGTAAATGAAACTCAAGTGGGACATACCATTTAAAACTACGTGAAGACATCCTAAAAAATATATAAGCACTTGGTGGGGCCCACATGAGTTTTGGATGCGGTTGAAACTTGGTCTGACCCCTCATCCAAGTGGGACACACATAATGAGTGGGTTGGATATGTGAATCACATTTAGGCAGGCCCAATATATGATTACAAATGTTGTAAGGAAACCTTTCTCCACTACATTTGAGTTACTCGTTACCTTTACTAGAGTAAACTCTGTGGGGTCCACCGTTATTTATTTATTTTATCCACTCCATTCATCCATGTTAACAGATAATTTGAGGTCTAAAGAACAAAAAGGAAGCATATCCAAAGCTCAAGTGGACCACACCACAGGAAATAGTGTGATTGAACCTATACCATTTAAAATTTCTTGGAGGCCATAGAAGTTTTGGATCAAGATGATGTTTGTGTTTTCTATTCATTCATATATTTTTGATATTATGAACAGCCTTTATCCATTTTTGGACAATCTGATCAGTCCAGATTAAAGAGTAAATAACTTCAGATGTCTAAATCAAAATTCACTCAAATTGTTGATCAATCTTGTTTGCCCAATATCTTTCTCATTTACAGTACGATCGAGGTGAGTAACTAATCAAATTGAGGGTAATGATCAGTAGAATAGAGTGAATGGACCAGACATGTAAAATGGGCCCATCATGATGTGTGTCGAACATCAACACTGTGCATTTGATGTCTCCCCTTTAGCTAATGAGATATCTAAAAAATCATTCGTTACGAAACTCAGGTGGGCCATACCATCTAAAACTATGTGAAGACATCTAAAAAATATAAACAATACAATATTGGATGACATACCATTTTTATCACCATAAAAGTTTTGGATCAAGCTGATTTTTGTTTTTTCCCTTCATCTGGCCCTGTATGACCTAATTAGAGTTGTACATGAGCAGAGTAAGCTCGGGTACTCGCTTGACTCGACTCGACTCGTCAGGTGTTTGAGACAAGTACGAGTGGATTTTTTCTACTCGTTATGATTTCGAGTAGAGTACGAGCTGGGTAGTACTCAACTTATATACTCGAATTGGTACTCGACTCTGTACTCAACTCGTACTCGAGACTCGTTTTTATGGTTATGCCTTAAAATGATACGAGAAAAGGATGAACGGCTTGGATAAACGGATACATCACGGTGGGCCTATATAACCGCAGGTTTGGGGTAGAGACGGGCGGGGGTAGCATGCAATCCGTGTCCGCATGTATCGGCCTTCATTGCTCCAACCAAAATCGTCACGTGTGACTAACACGCCATAAAGAGTTTGTTTTCCTTCTGCCATGACTTATGATTTATCGTGTGTCGCTGCCCACTGGAGCCCACAGGCTGAGTGTTCTGATGATCGGAACCGTCCGTGTTATGAAATCTGACTATGCTACATGGGCTACTTTAAGAAAATTTCTCTGAGACACTGATTCTGACTATCATCTTCTGGAGATGAATTTAGAACAATCAAAAGAAACTTTCAACGGCTCTCATTGAAATCTAAAAATCAAAGGTCATTGTCAGGAAATTGTAGAATACCTTATATGTAGTAATAGCAGTGATACATTCAGTTCAAATCACTGGACCATTTCAGAATGTGGGCCCCAGTGGGTGGCAACAAACATTGGATTACGTTCACGACGGACGTAAAGAGAACTCCATCCAAAAAGTCCTAACTTGATCGCCACACTAACCCAAATGCTATAAATTCTGGCTCACCCCAACCTTTGAAATCCACCGAAAATTTGGACTCGACTAGACTCGATTTCTGCTCGTACTTGACTCGTACTCGGTCGAGTAGAGCACGAACAGCGAATCCATGCTCGATGCCCGAGTAGAGCTGAGTACGAGTAGGACTCAGGCATTAAGAGCCGAGTACGAGTAGCGCGATACTCGACTCGGCTCGACTCGTGTACAGCTCTAGACCTAATCAACATATTGGATGTCAAATAAACAGTACAGTAAGCCTTAGGGGGATTTTAATGATGGATATCTGATTACTATTGATTTCATGTGGTGTGGTGCACCTGAGATTTCTGTGGTGGGGTCCACTACAAATTTTTATCTGCCTCATTCTTTGACTCATGATGTAAAATGATATCTCAAAATAGATGGACAATGTGGATATAACAAATACATCATAGTGGGGCCCACAAAACTTGGTGGATGTTGGTCAGTGCTCTATAGGTCCCACCATGATGTATGTGTTTCATCCATGCCGTCTATCCATTTTTACAAATCACATTAGGGCTTGACGCCAAAAATTAGAAGGATATAAATCTCAAGTGGACCACACCACATGAAAACAATAGTGATTAGATATCCACCATTAAAACCCTCCTAAGGCCCACTGTACTTTTTATTTGACATCCAATTTGTTGATTATGTCATACAGGCCCATATGAAGGAAAAAAAAATATCAGATTGATCCAAAACTTTCTATGGCCCCCAAAAGGTTTTTAATGGTCGACGCTCATTCAACACTGTTTCCTATAATGTGGTCCAGTTGAGATTGGGATATACCTCATTTTTTATCTCATACCATAAAATGAAAGGGAAAAATAGATGGACGACAGGGATGAAACACATACATCATGGTGGGGCCCACAGAGCACCAACCACGTACGTGACCCCACTCGCGAGAGAGACTTAAGTCTCTCTCGCTCTCTGTCCTCTCTCACTCTCACTCTCGCGCCCTCTCTCACTCTCTCTCTCTCTCTCTCTCTCGGTCCTCTCTCCACCGCGCCCTCTCTCTCTGTCTCTCTGTCTCTCTCAGTGCTCTCTCTCTCTCCACCGCCCTCTGTCCACCGCGCCGTCTCTCCACCGCCCTCTCTAAAGTTCGGTTGATAGGTATCTCTCTCTCTCTCTCAATCTCAATACCGATTGAAACGATTTGGGCATTTAGGGATTTGGAGATTTAGGGATGGAAACAATCTGTCATCTTCTCCCTACTCAAAGCAAATGTACCATGTACCCACCGTGATGTATATTTGAAATCCAATACATTATCACCTGATATAGACCATTTTAGGAGGCAAACCAGAAAATGAGGAGCATCCAAATGGGCCGTCTGTATCCAGCTCTCCAGCTGTCATGGATCAATTGTGGGAGGAATAGAAGAATAACCTCCATAACTGACTGCCATGGCGCAAAAGAGAGCTATCTGAACACTGCAACTGTAGAATACAACGGTAATTGCTGCTGGATGACATTGGTAAAAAAAAAAAACATATGTTATTGGCACTATGATTTTTCTCAACACCACTTGACAGTTTCGTCCTCTTGAGTACTTGTCATGGCCTCTAATGACTATTATAGAGGTAAAGAAGAGTTGTTCACCTAAAAAATGAATGGCTCTTTATTAAGCAATTTTATAAGACAAATCGACTCAGCTGAGTTTTTATTAAGCAATATGTTGTGAGAAGTGTTGTTGTACAAATGACAATCTTTTCGACTGTATATTTTTTTTCTTGTTCTTTTTCTTTTATTGTTTATTTTATACGAATTTATGATCCTTCTTGTTGGGGCATCCACTTTCAAGGAAGCCACAAAGATGGGTGTCGAAGTATATCACCATTTAAAGGCAAACTCACATGCTTCTTATATAATGTACACCACATTTTTTGTTACTTTCTGGGGTTTTGTAACCAGTGATGGAGTTTCAAAACTGTTTTTGAGGCAGACTAGTGTTGCTTGAGTTAATCATATTTTTAACATGAATGATTTCTCATACAAGAATGTTTCATGCAGCAATTTGAATGGCTAATTAGAGCACCATACAAACCAATGGAGTTACTAAAGTCTGAATGGGCAACAATCAGAAAGTCTCCACCATGGTTGATTGATTCATTGGGCTTGGGTGAGTCCTTGGGTCATTGTGGTCTGTGGATTTATTATGCAAAAGTTAAAGGGTCTTTTCTTCCATTAGTTATTTTAAAAATATATTTAATTTGTTTTTTTTTTTTTCAAGAGTTCACCTAATGGATGGTCAAGATACTAGCTGCCGATACAAAAAGTCCAAATGCAACAAGCTGCAGGTTTTTGTGTACCGGTCCTAATAGATCATTTCTCAACTTGTATCCATCCTTGTGGATTTGATTATGCAGGTTCGATAATTAAGCATAGTAGTAGAAGTCATTATGTGGACAATTTTCATTTTACAAATTCCCACATAAGAAAACTGTGTTTGCAGATCCCACTTTTTTCTTCCTTTTGTATTTGCAGATTCTCATAAGTTAAAACAAGGGGATACTTGATTCCACTTTTTTTTTTTTTTTTTTTTTCTTTTGTATTTGCAGATTCTCACACAAGAAAACTGTGTTTGCAAGAATGACATTCTTGATGTGCAACTATTGCAAGAAACATGATATTGGTTCCAAATTAGACCGATTAATCATGAAATTTCAGATATTTGGTGCAACCAAATGCACCCTAAAGATAGTGCTATGAAGCTCTTTTATGTATACGCCAACAAGCCAAGTACCAATTCTGGTTTGTAGAAATTGTTCCTGTTTCTATTCTCTTCTTTGTGTAGTTGGGATATGTATACGTCTTTGACATATTCCTGTTATTTCCCCGAAGAGCTGGATTTTTTGTAGTACAAGCCGCAGGGAATAAGGGCCCGAAGAGCTGGAATTTTTGCCATTCCTTTTTAAAAATTGCTCGTGTTGAATGATCCTAACCATGTGATTATTGTTTGCTATAGCATTTCCAAATTCATAGATCAAAAGCCACCCAGAGTTGCCAAACCAAAGCAAGATATCCACTATTCAAGATTTGTTGGAAAGTTAGTGGGAAATGAGTTTGAGTTTGGACTTTTTTTTTTTAAAGTTTGGATATTCTCTATGGTTGAAATGTCGGCTAGCATGACTTGGTTGAGCTCATTGATTTTGTAGATTTCATTAATTCGTTTGTCTGCTGTTATGGAAGAAAACATCCATGTGCCTGTTCATTCACTACAAGGATTTTGACAAAGGACAGGATTATAGGATTTTGCTTCTACTCATGGTAAATTTTCAGCCCATAGCTTGCTTGCTTAAATAATTCAAGTCATATTCTACACCTGGCTATATTTAAAATAATATATATGCTTAACAAATTTAAATGTGGTCAAAACCTGGATTAAGGTGTTTAAGCGGTGAGAGTTGATTTGTTTGTTCTTCTAGAGAAATCTTGTTTTACTGTTGGCAAAAAATTATCCTTAAAGACAGCCCCAAATAGTTGAATAAAGGCAATGGCGTGTGGGATCACATAATCTGTCAACTTTGTGGTTTTCATGTTACATAGGATACCTTGAAATGTTGCTACTGGAGCTTGCTACTGATAGCATCTGTGACAGATAATTTGTCAAGGCAATTTATAGAACTGTTTACCGCATTTACATTTGTTATTCCATGAATAAACAACAATACATGGTTTTTGTTTGCATGCACATGCAAATTTGAATTATGATATGCAAATGAAACACGTTCTAAATAGAAAGGACTGTCCGAAATTTCCCCATTTTGACATTGTAATAAATTCTTTAAAAGAACGGACGAGAAACCATTTTCCCTTAGGAACAACCATATGGCTGTTTTTGTCATTTCTGTATTGAAGTTTCAGTTGGTAGTTAAGCTGTCATTTCCATTTAAGCAGCAAATATAACAAGACACTTTACAAACCTCCTCTGGAACTTCTTCAGATTCTTCCTGCAAAGTCGACAATTAGAGGGTCAGATGTCGGTCCCTAAATTGGATCCAATAACCCAAAGTTTGCATTGGTATCAATTCTCAATAATTTCTTGTCCTATAACTGAAAGTGCGGTTTGCTTGGAGTTTGATTGTGTGCAAGAGTAGATTATTTATATTGGTTCTTTTTCTTATGTAGGAAATGAGAGCATTATTGGATCTGATTTATGCTGTTGATGGTTCTGTAGCAGATGCAGCAAAACATTTGGGGTACATGATACACGACTTTTGAAATTTCTAACCAATTTAAAGTTTTATGCATGCCTATTCAATGTTATAAATGCAAACCAGATGCCCAATGTAAAACTTTTTAGAGTCACCTTCTTTCATTAGAGGACTGGCCATGGAATCTTTGAAGAGATCTAGCCCCACTGTTGTAGCCACAACTTCTGCTTGGCTAGAATCACTGAAACTCATTGACATGGAAAGGACCATTTTGATTTCCTCATTTCTATACCTTTAGACTGCCACAACGCTGGAGCCAACCAGATTCCCCATGCTAGAGAGCTCTCACTCAATCCCAATTTCCAAATGAATGCTTCACCCACTGGCCAATATGATTTTTCTTTTTTAATCTGACAATCGATTACTGCACCCGATCCTTTTTTCCAAGTTTAGTGCCAATATGCCCTGAAATGATGGATCCCACCAGAATAGGAATCTTTTTATTCTATCTATAATCCTTGTCATAGGCAACTTGTCATCCAGCAGCAATTGCATATGTTATTGCCTAGATTAGTGTTGATTGGGGCAGGCATAGACAAATACTTCTTACATCTCTTTAAGTGTCATATAAAAGCAGCCTACAAATTGCAATTGCATTACTCTCAAGTTGTTCTACTATGGAATGTGAATTCAATTGGAGGGCTAACTATGTCATTTCCAACAGTATGAAATGCAATTAAAATTGGCCATTGCCCCTTTTACCCAACTGATTTTCCACAAATTAGTCTAGTTTTGCATCCAGGAGCATCTTAAGAGTTCTTTTGGATGCTTGTTCAAACTGAATTGGATGCATTCAATTCAATATAGAGGAAATGACCAAAGTGGCAATGGCAACATTGTAATTCATGTGACAACAAAACTGTAATTTCAATTCCCTGTTTCTAATGCATGCGATCCCTTTCAAATCATGCATTTAAGCACCTTAGCAATTCCAATTGCAACAATTAGTCTTTCAAAATGACCAATTTGTTCCTAGCACTGATATTGAACGACTCATGTTCCTTCCAAATTGTAATTCTAATGAATATACTGTGGTATGGGCTTGCTAGCAATAAATATAGGGAAATGTAATTACAATTTGGCCATTTCCCTAGATTGAATTGTATGTTTCATTATTACATTCCAATTGTTCACATATGCATACAAAACACACCCTTTTATTTTGTGTTAAAAAAGAAAATCAGAAAACACTACACCAAATGCATGGAATATGCGTACTCCCTGGCATCTGGGACTTGATATCTCTTTTTCCTGTTTCTAGGATGGTGTAAGTATGTATGGGGGCTATTAGATACTTACAGGGTCTGCTCGAATGGCAGTAACGCCAATTGAATCAGATAGGGTAGCCCCAATTCATTTCGTTTTACAGGAGGCCGAACTGAAGGAATTTGGAAAGGGTGTCCACTTACCTCCGTCTCTGTTCCTGATCTGTGAGTTTTGGAGAAACCAAATGCCCAACTTCCATCATGAGTGGCCTACATTTGTATTGCATCAACCCATCATGACATCTGCTTGCTGCACAAGCATGTGCATGATCACTTTCTTTTAACCATCCATTTTATAGCCATCAAATGCATGGTTAGGATTTCTTGGTGATCAGTGTGATTTTGGAGATTTTCTCTATCCATAATGTGCCCATCATTTGGATGGTCTTGATAGACGTACAAGAGTGCCCCATCCATTTTCCTATTTCTATCTTTGAATCTTGCTTTCTCTTTATCAAGTGGTGGAAAAAAAATGGACCTTGTAGCAAAAAGTAATCCTGCTTCTAGGATGACTAGTGTGGATGATGCCCTTACAGAGGTACTAATAAAATTAAAAAATTACTTAAGTTTTATGGTAATTATGAATATCCTAATAACTTGATTTACAATTTTTTACCGTTGGTTGGTTCTGACAGTAGAGGGCGAATGCGGGGTCTAGGTTGCTCAATAAGAGATCCTGAAAATGCAGTGAGTATCTCTGGTTTTATGGTTTTACTTGTAGATTCCTGTATTGATTACTCAAGCATGACGGTTATACGCATTCTTTCAGGTGGATGTTGCATGTGTAAAGATTGGAGCTGCGTATTTCAGATTCAAGCATCTAGTATGTCTCTTGTCAAGAATGCACATGATTGGAGTGGCCTGGCCATTTGGACAGGCCGTATTTATGTATTTGCTCGAAATTGATGGAGCAGACCCGGATGTGCGTCGGAGCTATCCGAAAGAGTGGGGGTCCCTGGAAGGTGGGAACCGCTGTTATGACCATGATGAAGCTGTCCATTTTCTATGGATGGCATTGGAGGGGCTTGACTATTTAGACAGACCGTGTGTATGTATTTGCTCGAAATTAATGGAGCAGACCCGAATGTGGGTCGGAGCTATCCGGACGAGCGGAGGTCCCTGGAAGGTGGGAACCGCTGTTATGACCATGATGAAGCTGTCCATTTCCTATGTACGGAATTGAAAGGGCCTGGCCATTTGGACAGACCGTGTTTATATTTGTATTTGCAGTGACCACACCCGAACCTATTCTCAAATCCTATAACCTATAACCAAAACCTATAACCTATAACCTATAATCTAAACCTAAATCAAAACCTATAACCTAAACCCGAACCCATTCTCAAATCCTATAACCTATAACCTAAACCTAAACCTTAACCTAATCCTATAACGTAAACTCAAATCCCTAAACCTTAAACTATAACCTAACCTAAACCTATACTTATAACCTAAAACTATTCCCAAATTCCAAAACCTATAACTTAAACCTAACCTTTCCCTAAACCTATAACCTAAACTCAATTCCCTAAAGCTAAACCTACACCTAATCCTAATCTCAACTCCCTAACCTAAACCTAAACCTAAACCTAAACTTGAAAACTCAAACTTAAACACAATCCCAAACCTGAACCCGATTTCCTAAACTTAAACCATAACCCATTCTCAAATCCAAAAACCTATAACCTAAACCTAAACCTAAACCAAAACCTATAACCTAAACCCGAACCCATTCTCAAATCCCAAAACCTATAACCAAAACCAAAAACAAAACCTATAACCTAAACCCGAACCCATTCTCAAATCCCAAAACCTATAACCTAAACCTGAACCTTAACCTAAACCTATAACCCATAACCTAAACCAAAACCTATAACCTAAACTAGAACCAAAACCTATAACCTAAACCTGAACTCATTCTCAATTCCCAAAACCTATAACCTAAACCTAAACCTTAACATAAACCTATAACCTATAACTTAAATCAAAACCTATAACTTAAACCAAAACCAAAACCTATAACCTAAACCCGAACCCATTATCAAATCCCAAAACCTATAACCTAAACCGAAACCAAAACCTATAACCTAAACCCGAACCCATTCTCAAATCCCAAAACCCAAACCTAAACCTAAACCTAAACCTAAAACCTAAACCTAAACCTATAGCCTAAACTCAAATCCCTAAACCTAAACCTAAACCTAATCCTATAACCTAAGCTAAAATCCCTAAACCTTAACCTATAACCTAACCTAAACCTATACTTATAACCTAAAACTATTCTCAAATCCCAAAACCTATAACCTAAACATAACCTTTCCCTAAACCTATAACCTAAACTCAATTCCCTAAACCTATAACCTAAACTCAAATCCCTAAACCTTAACCTATAACCTAACCTAAACCTATACTTATAACCTAAAACTATTCCCAAATCCCAAAACCTATAACCTAAACCTAACCTTTCCTTAAACCTATAACCTAAACTCAACTCCCTAAAGCTAAACCTACACCTAATCCTAATCCCAACTCCCTAACCTAAACCTAAACCTAAACTTGAAAACCCAAACTTAAACCCAATCTCGAACCTGAACCCGATTTCCTAAACCTAAAACCATAACCCATTCTCAAATCCAAAAACCTATAACCTAAACCAAAACCAAAACCAAAACCTATAACTTAAACCCGAGCCCATTCTCAAATCCCAAAACCTATAACCTAAACCAAAACCAAAACCTATAACCTAAACCCGAACCCATTCTCAAATCCCAAAACCTATAACCTAAACCTAAACCTTAACCTAAACCTATAACCTATAACCTAAACCAAAACCTATAACCTAAACCAAAACTAAAACCTATAACCTAAACCCGAACTCATTCTCAAATCCCAAAACCTATAACCTAAACCTAAACCTTAACATAAACCTATAACCTATAACCTAAATCAAAACCTATAACCTAAACCAAAACCAAAACCTATAACCTAAACCCGAATGCATTCTCAAATCCAAAAATCTATAATATATAACCTAAATCAAAACCAAAACCTATAACCTAAACCCGAACCCATTCTCAAATCCCAAAACCTATAACCTAAACCTAAACCGTAACCTTAACCTAAACTCAAATCCCTAAACCTTAACCTATAACCTAACCTAAACCTATACTTATAACCTAAAACTATTCCCAAATCCCAAAACCTATAACCTAACTCAATTCCCTAAACCTAAACCTACACCTAATCCAAATCTCAACTCCCTAACCTAAATCTAAACCTAAACTTGAAAACCCAAACTTAAACCCAATCCCGTACCTGAGCCCGATTTCCTAAACCTAAACCATAACCCATTCTCAATTCCCTACACCTAATCTTAATCTCAACTCCCTAACCTAAACCTAAACCTAAACTTGAAAACCCAAACCTAAACCCGATCCTGAACCCGAACCCGATTTCCTAAACCTAAACCTTAACCTATTCTCAATTCCCTATAGCTATAACCTATAACCTTAACCTAAAACCTAAACCATTTCCTAAACCTGAAACCTCAATGTGTTCTCAAATCCCTAAACCTAAACCTACACCTAATCCTAATCTCAACTCCCTAACCTAAACCTAAACCTAAACTTGAAAACCCAAACCTAAACCCGATCTCGAACCTGAACCCAATTTCCTAAACCTAAACCTTAACCTATTCTCAGTTCCCTACAGTTATAACCTATAACTTAAACCTAAACCTAAAACCTAAACCTAAACCTAAACCTAAAACCTAAATGTGTTCTCCAATCCCTAATCCTAAACCTACAACTAATGCTAATCTCAACTCCCTAACCTATACCTAAACCTAAACTTGAAAACCCAAACCAAAACCCGATCCCGAACCCAAACCCGATTCCCTAAAGCTAAACCATAACCGATTCTCAATTCCCTATAGCTATAACCTATAACCTACCTATAACCTAAACTTAAACCTAAACCTAAACCTAAAACCTAAATGTGTTGTCAAATCCCTAAACCTAAACCTACACCTAATGCTAATCTCAACTCCCTTACCTAAACTTAAAACTAAGCTTGAAAACCCAAACCAAAACCCGATCCCGAACCCGAACCCGATTTCCTAAACCTAAATCTAAACCATAACCGATTCTCAATTCCCTACAGCTATAACCTATAACCTACCTATAACCTAAACCTAAACCTAAATGTGTTCTCAAATCCCTAAACCTAAACCCACACCTAATCCTATTCTCAACTCCCTAACCTAAACCTAAACCTAAACTTGAAAACCCAAACCTAAACCCGATCCCGAACCCAAACCCGATTTCCTAAACCTAAACCTTAACCTATTCTCAATTCCGTACAGCTATAACCTATAACCTACCTATAACCTAAACCTAAAACCTAAACCTAAACCTAAACCTAAAACCTAAATGTGTTCTCAAATCCCTAAACCTAAACTTGAAACGTAAATCCAAACCCGATTTCCTAAACCTAAACCTTAACCTATTCTCAGTTCCCTACAGCTATAACCTATAACCTAAACCTAAAACCTAAACCTAAACCTAAACCTAAACCTAAAACCTAAATGTGTTCTCAAATCCCTAAACCTAAACCTATACCAAATCCTAATCTCAACTCCCTAACCTAAACCTAAGTCTAAACATGAAAACCCAAACCTAAACCCGACCCCGAACCCGAACCCGATTTCCTAAACCTAAACCTTAACCTATTCTCAATTCCCTACAGCTATAACCTATAACCTACCTATAACCTAAACCCAAACGTAAACCTAAAACCTAAATCTGTTCTCCAATCCCTAATCCTAAACCTACACCTAATGCTAATCTCATCTCCCTAACCTAAACCTAAACCTAAACTTGAAAACCCAAACCAAAACCCGATCCCGAACCTGAACCCGATTTCCTAAACCTAAACCATAACCGATTCTCAATTCCCTATAGCTATAACCTATAACCTACCTATAACCTAAACCTAAAACCTAAACCTAAACCTAAACCTAAAACCTAAATGTGTTCTCAAATCCCTAAACCTAAACCTACACCTAATCCTATTCTCAACTCCCTAACCTAAACCTAAACCTAAACTTGAAAACCCAAACCAAAACCCAATCCTGAACCCGAACCTGATTTCCTAAACCTAAACCTTAACCTATTCTCAATTCCCTACAGTTATAACCTATAACCTAAACCTAAACTTAAAACCAAAATGTATTCTCAAATTCCTAAACCTAAACCTACACCTAATCCTGATCTCAACTCCCTAACTTAAAACTAAACCTAAACCTAAACTTGAAAATCCAAAGCAAAACCCGATCCCGAACCCGAACCCGATTTCCTAAACCTAAACCTTAACCTATTCTCAATTCCTTATAGCTATAACCTATAACCTACCTATAACCTTAACCTAAAACCTAAACCATTTCCTAAACCTAAAACCTAAATGTGTTCTCAAATCCCTAAACCTAAACCTACACCTAATACTAATCTCATCTCCCTAACCTAAACCTAAACCTAAACTTGAAAACTCAAAGCAAAACCCGATCCCGAACCCGAACCCGATTTCCTAAACATAAACCTTAACCTATTCTCAATTCCCTACAACTATAACCTATAACCTACCTATAACCTAAACCTATAACCTAAACCTAAACGTAAACCTAAAACCTAAATGTATTCTCCAATCCCTAATCCTAAACCTACACCTAATGCTAATCTCAACTCCCTAAACCTAAACCCAAACTTGAAAACCCAAAGCAAAACCCGATCCCGAACCTGAACCCGATTTCCTAAACCTAAACCTTAACATATTCTCAATTCCCTACAGTTATAACCTATAACCTAAACCTATAACCTAAACCTAAACGTAAACCTAAAACCTGAATGTGTTTTCCAATCCCTAATCCTAAACCTACACCTAATGTTAATCTCAACTCCCTAACCTAAACCTAAACCTAAATTTGAAAACCCAAACCAAAACCCAATCCCGAACCCGAACCCGATTTCCTAAACCTAAACCATAACCGATTCTCAATTCCTTATAGCTATAACCTATAACTACCTATAACCTAAACCGAAAACCTAAACCTAAACCTAAACCTAAAACCTAAATGTGTTCTCAAATCCCTAAACCTAAACCCACACCTAATCTTATTCTCAACTCTCTAACCTAAACCTAAACCTAAACTTGATAACCCAAACCTAAACCTCATCCCGAACCCGAACCTGATTTCCTAAACCTTAACCTATTCTTAGTTCCCTACAGTTATAACCTATAACCTAAACCTATAACCTAAACCTAAAACCTAAACCTAAACCTAAAACCTAAATGTGTTCTTAAATCCCTAAACCTAAACCTACACCTACACCTAATCCTAATCTCAACTCCCTAACCTAAACCTAAGCCTAAACTTAAAAACCCAAACCTAAATGTAACGCCCTGAAAATCGAGGGTCGAGTAGTAACTCAACTCTCGAGTTCCAGAACATCACTTATGCAACATAGATAATGATGATTACATGTTGTCTGTGTTAGTGCAATAAACATGAGTGAGATTATACCAAAGCAGTAATCCATACTCCAGATCAATGTATAAAACGCAAGCGGAAGACTGAAAGATGTATATAGATGTGTATAAAAACAAACGATTTCGATCTGTCACTAGAGTATGATTACTTCGCTAAGTCATCATATACATGTACTGAATCAAAACCAAAATGTCAAAAGAATAGTCCAACTGTGATAGCCCAGTAGCCTCGCAAATTCGGATAGCCTAAGCAAAGCCGCCGGAGAACTGAATGAAGGAAAACTCATCCTGATCATCATAATAATCAGGCTCAGTCTCCTGCGAATCGTCAATACCTGCATCTAAGACAGAGTCTGGTAGGTGTCCAGAATACCGTCCCGTAACGTGGGAGTGAGTAGCTAACTCAGTGGAACAATAAAGCATAGGTTAATATGTTATCAAAACAGTCAAGCCGTAATGATAAAGCAGTACAATCAACAATCCTAAGTACTCTTATTAATGCAAGTATGAAATGTTATCATGATGCATGCCCCTCGCCTATCCACCCTCATACGGTACCATCTTACGTCCGCGGCATGCGTTCATCCCTCATTGCTCCACATCTTCCAGGCACATGTAATGCGATGATGCGCATGATTACCGAGTTGTTATTAGTCCATTTCAAACAGCAGTATTGGGAAACTAGGGTACCTTCCTTATATCATTCCCAAACATGATCCATTCTAGGGTCTTCAATCCTAGATAATCTCATACGATGATGTGGTTCTAGGTCGCTGCAAGGGCTATCAGGGCTGTTACACAGAATCATTGCACCACTCCCCCATCACCTTATCAATACAGGCCTAGTTTATACCCTGTTTACTACGGGAAGGCTCGTCGCCTCTCCACAGATTCAGAGTATGCTCGAGGTCACTACACCGGGTACGGTCAGGACTGTCAGGGCTGTTATATGGAATCGTTACACCACTCCCCCATCACCCATCAAAGCAGTGTAGGCCGACAGCTCGAATACAGTGTCCCATACCACCGTATTCGGCTCACGAGTCTGGGTTGCTCACTGGTCACTACGGGAGGCACATCGCCCCACCGTAGGCCTACAGCTTGAACACGGTGTCCCATACCACCATGCCCGGCTCATGAGTCTTAGTGGATCGAGGTACCAAGGTTAACGGGGTTGCACTGGTAAGTTCGGTACCTTAGGTTCAAGCAGTGGCGTCCAAACATGGTGAACATACATTAGACAGATCGGGTTACTTGACGAGCTCGATTAGCACGAGCGCACCACCAACAAAACGACATGAAGTGCATATACACTTCGCGTGGCCTAACCACTGTCGCTAACTGAAGTACGACTCGGGTTCGTCAAACACATCCTACGTGGCGAATGAATCTCAACCACGAACTCAAGTCCGTTACCGATTGTCTGGACTATAATCATAGCCCCAATCACAATCAATCCTTAACCAGAAGCATATAGAGTAAAGCAGAATAAATAAAGTACTTCAAGCATGTTAGCAAGCATGTCATAGAGCACAAAATAAACAGGAAATACAAATACATATATTTTATAAGTAAGCGGTTAAATTAAACAACCAACATGGTGAAAGTCATATATATTTCTAAGTTAGTTGAGAATCCTATTTCAACACCTACCTAAAGCATAATCATCTAAGTACTTACTCTTACAAACATTTTCACAAACACTTAGAATACACTCTTTCAACATACATAGCGTATACTAGCAAAAACATGTATTAGGGCGAACCCTTTCACCAAGTAAGTATTATACACATATATAGCATGTTCATACAGTAATTAATCATGGCAAACACACTTTCAAAATTTATACGTATACAGTACTTTCTACAAATACGAGGAATACAATATATTCAACATAGTTAACGTATAACCGAAAAACGAAACGGACAACACTTTGTATATGTGCAATAGCATACAGATCATGAATCTATCATTATCTGACATTAAAAGCGTTGAAAACTATAACTTATACGTCTAAAGTCTGCACCTTACGCTGATAAACGCGTAACAGAGTCAGTTCGTTCACCCTCGCTTTGTCTAAGGCACAACGGCAACCTATTCCATGAAATAGGTTAGCTATTTCATCACTTGGAACAATCATAACCCTAGAACGGATTAGGGTTAGGGTTTCTTACCTAAGAACGAAGACGGAACTGTCAGAAAAATGATTAGATCTTGATGGTTAAACACGTATAGCACCAGGGTAGACTAGCAGGAAGATTCTCCCACTTCTCTTACACTTTCTCTCTCTTTTCTCTCTTCTCTCTCCTAGGTTTTCTCAAATTCGTATGGTGAGAATGAGAGAGGGTTTAAGGTCCTTATATAGGTTAAAACATAACCGAAATAGACCCAGGTCAAGGTATGCTTAGGTTTTATCCAAAGTGGGTCCATTTCGATCCAACAGAGCACTTCTGGAGGCCCCTTTTCTGTGTGCGGTCGGACTTAAGCTCACTAACATTGGATCTAGGTACAGTTAAGTTTTTGTTTCAATCGGGTTTTCAGATCGCACGTGGCGGACCAGTTTCAGTTCAACGGACACAGAAACTCGATCGGGGTTACAAGCACACAAACATGTATGGGAAATGTTTCCTGATTAGAGGGTGTATTTGAGTCAGATTCCAACGGTCTGATTGCTTATATTTGGCCCGCAAACATGAAGTCTCAGATTACTTAAATTTGATTTAATTTCTAAAGAAAACCAGGTTTTCTCACACTCCTCGCTCCGAGCTCAAGCGAATAGCCATGGGACACTATCTGGATTTGATCTCCGAGATGGTTATCAAGCCCAGCAAGGCGGTCCTAATTCTATAACCTCGTATTATTCAGACTTTCGATGTGCGGTTCAGATCTGATATGGAGTTTCGTGATGCTCCCGAGAGCAGCCGGGTAATGAGATTGATCCTAGATTTTAGGGTAACCTAGCGTCAATGATTCTACAAGTTTTGGGTCTTGCAGATTGTATTTAAAGTGATTCAAGCGGATTTCATGACTAATCTAGTTTAACACTTAGTTAGGTACCCCTTACCAATGTAAAACCCGTTTCAACCATGGTACCACGATCCGCTAAGACTCATGAGCCGGGCATGGTGGTAAGGGACACCGTGGTCGAGCTGTCGGCCTACGCTGGGGTGAAGAGCCTCCCCGTAGTGACCACTGAGCAACCCAAACTCGTGAACCAAATACGGTGGTATGGGACACTGTATTCAAGCTGTCGGCCTACGCTAAGGTGACAAGCCTTTCCCGTAGTGACCTCAAGTACAAAATAGGCTTACCCCGGCACAGCCTGGCTGTGGTCCCCAGTCGGGTTGGTGACGAGCCTTCGAAAATAGACTGTCAGTTGGTAGGGCATCGGTGGAGTAACCTCGAGTATAAACTAAGGCCTACGTTGAGGTGATGAGCCTCTTCGTAGTGACATGAACTTGCCTATCCACTGCTTTTAATTCAGGGGTGACGTTGCCCTATAACTTGCCTACCGTATGTGACTAACTAGGATTGACAACCCTAGATGGATCATTATTTTGGTAAGTGATAAAAAGGGAGGTACCTTAGCTTCCCGAACATGCTATTTGAATAAACTTAATTGAGAATTGGGCTAACATGATCATACATGCATTGCATGTGCTTTGACGAAGAAGAGCACATGTCCGGAGTGGTGCATGCCGCGATTGTAAGATGTTGTCGTAGAGGGAGTGTAGGCGAGGGCATACATCATTATCGCATACCATTCCTGCATTAATAAGAGTACTTAGGATATGATTGTTGTACTGCTTGTTTGAATTGATAACATGTTAACCTTTACCTTATAGCTCCACTGAGTTGATCACTCACTCCCACTCTGGGACGGTGTTTTAAAACACCAACTAGACTTTATTGTAGTTTCAGGTAATGACGAGGCTTACGAGATGGATCCTGACTTCTATGATGACGAGGAGGAATTCTCCTTCATGCAACTCTTTAGCGGGTCTATGTAGACCTGGAGTTGCGTATCGAGACTACAGGGACATGGATTAGATGACATTACACTCTTGTTATTTTGTATGTTTTGGAACAATACATGTAATTGTTTAACCTGGTATCATGTTCACACTCTGGAGACTTATAACAATTTATGTTTTTATATATCTATCACAGTCTTCTGCTTGCGTAATCTAATTGTCTCTGGAGTATGATATGCTGCTTTAGCTTAATCCCATTCATGTTTAATGCACTAATACGGACAACATTTAATCATCATTATCAATGTTGCATAAGTGATGCGTTGGAACTCGGGAGTTGAGCTTCTGCTCGACCCCCGATTTTTAGGGCGTTACAAAGGGCAAGGGCAAGGGAAAGTTAAAGTGTTGCAATTGTGCGATGTCAGCGCACATGGAGAAGGATTGTACAAATCCTAAGTCGAAGAAATAAAACTCTGAGACTTCTTCCAAGAAGGTCAACATTGCCACGTCTGATAAAGAGACAAACAGAGGTGATGTGTTGTCAGTGTCCATGATCGGACACCTGTATGATGATCGTAGAAACGAGTGGATCCTTAACACAAGAGCTTCATATCACATGACTCCTCATCGGAGTTGGTTCACCAGTTACGGGGAGTGTGATTGTAAGACCCGTATCCTAGTTCGTACTGTTCCGATGAATCCTGCGATTATTTCCGTCGAAGTCCGGCAATCCGCGACCGATAATCGACGTTGCGATCGATCGTAAGTCGTATCCTTTAGATTCAAGTCGGTTTAATCCGAGACCTGTATCAGTGCGACCGCACCGTCGCTGCGGTTCCAACACCGCGTCTCGTGCGTCAATCCGACGCTTAGATCATAAGATGTGGACCGTGCATTATAATGACCGTAGACCGCACATTGCGGGACCCACCTATCCCATGTGGCACCAATCCCTAGGTAATTATGAGGGTGATGGATGACATCACCCTAGTTATGGTCACCCTACCCTAGCTATAGCCACCCTAGCCTAGCTATAGCCACCCTAACCGTAGCCCTTCTTACAAGCATTTAATGCTAGCCACCCTCTCTTACAAGTCATCATTGCCTACCTAAGCTACTCTCCCTCTCTCTTATCTCTCCCTCCCTCTCCTTTATTTCTCATTCCTTCATTTTCAAAGCAACAAAAAAAAAATCCCACGTCCATGATTTTTCTAGTGTGAGAAAGAGTGTTGTGTGGCCCACCTTTTCATCACAAAAACCTATCATCCAAGCCATCCATTTCCCATCTCCACCATCAAAGAGGAGCACAAGGGGGGTAGCGTTCCAACAGACCGAAGAGATCAACCGGTGGGTGCTTTGATAGGGTAGTTTTCTTGCTTTCTTAGGTGGGCCAAGTGAGACCTACCGATCAATGGTATGGATCTCACTTGGGACCCTAAGATGTGGCCGATGGCCCACTTGATTTTCATTTGATGTACGGTTAAATGCAAGGGAGGGCCCATAGTGTCGGGGTCCCTCCATCACACGTGTGTCCCACTCTTTTTCTCTCTCTTTCCCTCCCTTTTCTTTCTCCTCCTTTCCTTGTGATGATATGATTGTATGGCCCACTTGAATGGACCCCACAATGGAGCATGTATTGGATCCAAACCATTTAAGGTGGGGCCCACTTTACATATGTATGGTGACCACACCACCTCACCATGTGGTGGCCCACCTACAAAGGATGCACCTCAAAGGCGTTGCACGCCCAAACAAACAAAAAAAAAAGAAGGAAAAGAGAGTCCAGGGACTCTCTGGACGTTTGAAAGGAAAACACAAACCTTAGCATTTTCAAGGCATTGGAAGTGGGCCATTTGTATAGGACCCACCCTGATGTTTGTATCCAATCCAAGCCGCCCATCCTTTTCCCAAACTCATTTTAGGCGTTGAGCCGAAATGGTAAGTCAATCAGACCTTTGGGCGGGCCATACTCTTGAAAACAGTGGTATTCACCGTTTAAACGCACCTAAAGTTCTCCTACGTACCGAAATACACTCGATATTGGACTTGTTGGGTCCATCTCTGGCCATGGAAACCAATGGCCGGGGTGGATTCAGCTGAAGCGGGCCCCACACCTGAAAAACCACAAAAAAACAAGTTTTTGTTAAAAAAATAAAAATAAAAAAATAAGGCAGCCGCTGCTGCCACTGACACAGCAGCAGCAGCTGCTGCTGCGTTTCACGGACGGGCATCCACGGGCAGGGACCCACGGCCCTGGCCATGGGCCCCACCATGATGTATCCACACCGTCCATGAGGTGGACCACCCTCTAAGGTGGGTCCCCTCCGAAAATCAGGCCGATCCATGGCTCAGGTAGCCTACACCACGAGAAACAGTGTGAATTGAACTCTACCATTGAAACCCATTTTTGGGTCCACAGCAGTTTCGGATCAAGCTGAAATTTGTTTTTCCCATTCATTCAGGGACCGTGTGACTTGATCAACGGGTTGGATTGAAACCAAACGTTATGGTGGGCCCCATGTGGAACCCACCATTGATGCATGTGTTTTACAAACACCGTCCACGGCTGTGGACGGTGGAAAGCACCACCCTGTATGTGTTCCAGCCGCACCGTCCACCCTGGACAGTGGGACCCTCCCTCACGTGTGTGTGCATGCGTGTGAGTGTGCACGTGTGTAAGTGTGTGAGTGCATGTGTGCTTGTGTGGGGAGGTTGTGTGTGTGTATATATATATACCTATATATATACATTGTTTATATATATATATATATATATATTATATTTTATATAATATACCTGTTAGTAGGCCTTTGTGGGCCCCACCAAGATGCATGTGTTGCATCCAAGTCGTTCAACTATTTGTGGCCGTTGTTGAGGCCCACCTAGATGTGTATTTATGGCCGTTTTTTAGGCCCACCTTGATGTATATATGGCCCGTGGGTTTAGGCCCATTCAATGTATTTGATGCCCATGTTACAAGGCCCATTGTGATGTATTCAAAGGCCCATGGGATATGGCCCATTGCAATGTACCTAAGGCCCATTAATGTGGCCCACTTGATTTATATAAGGCCCATATGATGCGGCCCACTTGATGTATCCAAGGCCCATAGGTCGAGGCCCAACGGGAGGTCCTTAGGGTCCATTGTAATGTATGATTTCTCCATGGTTTGTGTAATGATGTCTTATAGCGGGCTATGCCTTAGGAGCAATGTTGGTTTGACGTCCACATTGTAGAATAATGTTGGTTTAATGTCCGCATTATAACTCTCCCTAGGGCCCATTAGTAGGCCCACATTTGTTGATAGTTCACCACTTTATAACATGCTTAGTATAGCTCCATGATTCATACCCATACGCATCATTTGTATGCTTGATATGAGGAATGTTTGATCATAGCATAAGCCGTTGGGCTGAGACATTTATAGGACTCCTTATGAGACGGAGTGCCCCACATGATCGCGTGGTACGCGTGAGATTGCTGCATGTTTGTATGGTGTGACTCATGCATCTCGCATATGTGTGACTTGATCACTGCACGCCCTAGCGACATCAGGGCCGTAGCCTCCACAGGCACATCGTGGATGGCCGTATCGGATACCGGAAATACTTTGTTCTAGCACTGTGGGCACTTAGGATGTCCTTGGGTGAAAATTCCAGAACCTTTTTGGTACCAGGAGTTGCTCCAACGTCTAGACCGAGTGGATACACGAGCGCCTGAGTGCCGAATACCAGTAGGCCGCGTCTCCCACTGTGTCGTGGTCGGTTGGAAGGGGCTGTGGCCTTATCCGCTTGAGTGAGGGGGCTATAAGCTAGGCTGAGTTTGACCAGCTCGCAAATGTGTCCGCTATCGACGAGCCGGGTAGGTATTGGCAGACTACTGGTCAGGCGGATAGTGTGGTCTCTTCCACTTGCTTGACTGTGAAGCTAGGGAGGAGGCAGTCAGTGTGAGGTGTATTGGACCCCGGTGATATCCAGAGAGGAACTATACTGATATGTGTACTTATGAGTACTGGCACGCTTGCTTTGCATCTCGCATATGACATTTGGCTACATAGGCCTCTTATCGCATGGTCTTGGTATGACCGACAGCATTCATGCCTTGCATTACATAGCTTTAGTATAGCTGATAGCATTCATGGACTTATCGCATATTTCCGCATTACTCTGATATTGTACATTTGGCACTCGCCTTACACACACTTTCACCACCCTCTAAGCTTTTGTAAGCTTATGCACAATAGATGCGTGCAGGTGGCGTTAGGTTGCAGTAGCGTTGAGCTCGGAGCGTGCAGCAGTCTTCTGGAGTTTTCTTTTGGAGTTTTCTTTGATATCATTATATTGTATTTTCCTTCCCGCATTGTACTTAAAAGTTTTTGATATAGTGGATATGTGGTGTTGATGTTTTGTGTCTTGGTTATGCTTGTGGTTATGCTCCATTACAAAAAAAAATTTATGCTGAAAATCCTCCTTGTAGGATCCCAGAATCGGAATCTGGCGTATGGGCGCTGGGAGCCGAGAATGGGGTACTACGGAGGCTGTTGGCGCCGGATTCAGCGATCGGAAATTTTGTGAGCCCGGTTTCCGAGTTTGGGGCGTGACAGTGATGGTGCACAGGTATTTATGGGCAATGATGATGCCTGTAACGTTGTGGTTGTTGGTACGGTGCACATTAACATGTATGATAGGATGGAGTATATCTTGACTGATGTCAGGCACGTTCCTAATATGAAGAATAGTTTGATTTCTCTCGATGCACTCGAGGCAATAAGGTGCAAGTTCACCAGTCTTAATGGTATTCTTAAAGTTTCAAAAGGGGCACTTGTGGTTATGAGAGCATAGAGGCATGGAAACCTTTACAGGTTGATCGGGAACACTTCAGTAGGTGTAGTGACATCGACTGTTATGGATTCCACGTCTGCATATATGTGGCATGCACGTTTGGGCCACATGAGCAAGTAGGGCATGAAGGTACTTTCTGATCGTTGGTTGATTCCAACTTTATAAGAATTCTGATTTAGATATATGCAAGCATTGTATATATGGTAAACAATCTAGATTATCTTTTAAATATGGAAAACATGTATGTTAAGGAGTGTAACGCCCTGAAAATCGGGGGTCGAGAAGAAGTTCAACTCCCGAGTTCCAACGCATCACCTATGCAACATGGATAATGATGATTAAATGTTGTCCGTGTTAGCGCACTAAACGTGAGTGAGATTATACCAAATCAACATATCATACCCTAGAGACGATTAAATTACGCAAGCGAAAGAGCATGATAGGTATGTATAAAACATATAAGTGGTGGTGCGTCTCTAGAGTATAATCATGTTTCAGGTTAAACAATTACATGTATCATTTCAAAATACAAAATATCAAAATGTGTAGGTCCGTCTACATCACGAAATCCCTATAGCCCCAACGATCAGAATGCGGCCTACATGAACCCGCCAGAATACTGCATACACGAGAACTCCTCCTCGTCGTCATAAAAATCAAACTCCGCTTTATAAGCTACGCCATCATCTGCAACTAAGACATAGTCTGGTTGGTGTTTTAAAACACCGTCCCAAAGTGGGAGTGAGTGATCAACTCAGTGGAACTATAAGGCAAAGGTTAACATATTATCAATTCACTCAAGCAGTAATGATAAAGCAGTACAGCAATCATGTCCTAGATTACTCTTGTTAATGCAAGAATGGTATGAGATAATGATGCATGCCCTCACCTACACTCTCTCAGTGACTTCATCTCACGTTCGCGCATGGCATCCTCCCGAAACGTGCGCTTCCTCGCCAAAGCACATGTAGTGTGGTGCATGATCGTGTTAACCAATACTTAATTAGGTTTATTCATACAGCAGGTTCAGAAAATTAAGGTACCTCCCTTATATCATTTTCTAAACAATGATCCATCTAGGGTCATCAATCCTAGTTAGTCTCATACGATAGGCAGTTTCAGGTCGCTACGGAGAGGCTTGTCACCTCAGCGCAGGCCTGGTTTATACTTGAGGTCACTACGGAAAAGCTCGTTGCGTTAACGTAGTCTTAGAGTATACTCGAGGTCACTACGGGCTCGTCATCGGATCATAGGCCGACAACTCTAATACAGTGTCACATACCACCGTATTCGGCTCATGAGTCTGGGTTGCTCATTGGACACTACGGGGAGGCTCGTCGCCCCAGCTTAGGCCGACAGATCGACCACGGTGTCTCATACTACCATGCCTGGCTCATGAGTCTTAGCGAATCGAGGTAACAAGGTTTAACGGGCCTTTCGCTGGTAAGTTTGGTACCTTAGATTCAAGCAGTAGCGTCCATATATGGTGAACATATATTAGGCCAATCGGGTTACTTGACAAGCTCGACTGGTACGAGCGTACGTTGACTTGATCGACATGGAGTGCGTAAGCATTCCGCATGGCCTAACCACTGTCGACAAACATCGTACGACTCGGATTCATCAGGCGTATCCGTTGTGGCTAAGCAGAACGACCACCGATCGTAAACCATTACCGATTGCCTGGACTACATCGTAGCCCCAATCACACTCCAACCAATAGTATCCTCATGTGATATTCCAAGATAGCATGTGACAACCAAATCTAAACATAAATCCATTCGAGCATTTCAACAAACACATACCACACATGTCATCATACATAGGCATTCATCTGTAAATCACATAGTAGTAAGATAGGTTGCATAAAGGAAACTGTAACTATGCATAAGGGAATTGAGAATCCTATCTCAACACCCTCAGTAAGTACATTACATCAAGCATTTTCTCATTAAGGCATTTTATCAAACATTTAGACCACACATATTACATACAGGTAATAAATTTGTTAAAAACACATACTATAACCCTTTCACAAGGGGTAGCCACGTATACAACGATCATGTATTAGCGACCAATAATTATAACAAGCACAAATCATAATTCCATACTCATTCAAACATTTTTACAAACACTTAGACTACACACTTCAACATTCATGACGTATGTTGGTCAAAACATGTATTAGGGCAAATCCTTTCACCAAGGAGTTGTCACATATACAACAATCATATGTCCACGACGGATAATCATGGCAAGCACGAATCCAAATTCCATACCCATTCAAACATTTTTACAAACACTTAGACTACACACTTCAACAAACATGACGTATGTTGGTCATAACATATATTAGGGTAAATCCTTTCACTAAGGAGTTGTCACATAAACAACAATCATACATCCACGACAGATAATCATGGCAAGCATGAATCCAAATTCCATACCCATTCAAACATTTTTACAAACACTTTGACTACACACTTCAACATACATGATGTATGTTGGTCATAACATGTATTATGGCAAATCCTTTCACCAAGGAGTTATCACATATACAACAATCATATATCCACGACGGATAATCATGGCAAGCACAAATCCAAATTCCATACTCATTCAAACATTTTTACAAACATATGAATTACACTATATTCAACATAGTTCATATATATCAGTAAAGCAAGGGAAACATCGTATCTAGCATGAGAAATGGCAACCAAGTCAGTTATAAATCATTAACCGACATTGACAGCCTCGAAAACCATAACCTAAACGTTTATAGTCCGCACCTTTCGCTGGTAAACTCGCAACGGATTTAGTTTGAACACTCTCGCCTTGTAAACTAGACTTTGGATACCTAATCAATAAAATAGGTTAGCTATTTCACCGATCTACGTATTTGGATTCCTAAAACAAGCTAAGGTTAAGGTTTCTTAGCCAAGAACGGAATCAGAATCTCCGTTATAGCGACACAGAAGTGGTAGTTACGTACGTGGAGTAGTGGGATCGAACCTCAGGAACTATCTCACACTCGCTCTCTCAGTTCTCCACTTTCTCCTTCACTTTCTCTCTCTTTTCTCTCTTAGGGTTTAGAATTCGTATGGAATGAGAGAGGGGTGGGTAAAAGCCCTTATATAGGCCCAAAGCTGATGGGAATGGCCCCAGGGCCATGGTATACTTAGGTTACAGCCAAAGAGTGGCTGTTTCGGTCTAACGGAACACATCTAGAGGCTCCTTTTCTGCATACAATCTGGAAAAAGTTTCCTGACATTGGATCTAGGTCAGGTTAAGTTTTCGGTCCGATCGGATTTACGGAACGACCGCATAGGACCAGTTTCAGTTTAACGGTCATCGCCACTCGATCAGGGCCAGATGTACACTGACCTGTGTATGAAATCTTCCCTGATTCGAGGGTATATTTGGGTCAGATTCTGATGGTCTGAAACCTTAGAATTGGCCCGCAAGCGAAAGGCCTAGTTTACTTAAATCTAAGTACATTTTCTAAAGATATTCACGTTTCTCACACACTTTGCTCCGGGCTAAAGTTGTGCGTTTCTGGATACTATTTGGACTTGATTTCCGAGATGGTTGTCAAGCCCAATAAGGCGGTCATATTCATATAGTCTCGCGGTAATCGGACTTTCGACGTGCGGTACGGGTCCGATACGGAGTTTCAGTGTGCTCCCGAGAGTAATTGAGTTTTGAGATTGATTCTAAGTTTCATGGTAATATAGCGTCAACGATGCTACACGTTTTGGGTCTTGCAATTTGTATTTAAAGTGGTTCAAACTAATTTCATAGATAATTTAGTTTAACACTTGATTAATTTTCATCTAATTTCTAAAGGATTTGGTCCTGAGCGATTTCTGCCTAAGGTGGAACTCGGGTCTTTGTACTGATTTTTCCGATACGTTATAGGGAGTGCTTAATTATGTGCACTCTGACATATGGGGGCCATCGCCAGAGGTTTCCGCTGAAGGGTCGTCATGGTTTGTCTCATTCATTGATGACTACTCCTAGAAAGTTTGGGTTTACTTCGTGATATGTAAATCCAAAGTTTTCACCACATTTAGACAAATGGATGATAATGTTGGAAAAATACTTAAGGTGAAAAATAAAGATTTTAAGGACTGACAATGGTAGTGAATTTACTTCCACCAAGTTTAATTAATATTACAAAGATGAAGGGATTATTAGGCACAACACAGTGCGCCACACGCCCAAATAAAACGGTATAGCTGAGCGGATGAATTGGACTCTCTTAGAGAGGGTGATGCGTGTTAAGTAATGTTGGGTTGGGTGAGGACCTATGGACTGAGGCCGTTAACACAGCTTGCTATTTGGTGAATCTGTCCCCTTCCACGACAATCGATTATAAGATTTCAGAGGAAGTACAGAGTGGCCATAAGGTTTGAAATAGGGAGCTAGCAATGTCCTAGAGGGGTGTGAATAAGACAATGTCAAATAATTGAAATAAATGCTGAATATGTAAATATAACAAAAATCTTAATCGCTTGAGTATTGAAACCTTGATTCCAAATAATTCGTAAGATAACCTTTTTTCTAAAATATTAGGCAAGACAACATTATTTCACGAATGTCTTTAAAATCAATCTTTCAAACTAACAAGAAAATATAAAAAGATTACAACATTCACCACAAGAATGAAATAATAAATAACATCCAATCACCGAAAAGAATAAAGCATTCACCACATGGCATAAGGAGTTATAATGGTTCGGTGCTTAAAACAAGCACACCCGCTCCATTCCCAAAATTACTACCCTTGTAATTTTGGCTTTCACTATAATAAGGTTTTCACAAGTTCACCTTAACAACCTGATACAGTTCCTTTTGATTTTGACGGGCTTACCACAATAAAACCCCTTTTGTGATTTTCACGAGCTATCACAAATAAAAACCTTACTGAGATTTTCACAGGCTATCTCAGACAAAACCTCACTGAGATTTTCATAGGCTATCTCAGAAAAAATCTAAATAAGAAAATAGTAAATGTACTTATCTTCAAATGTAGAAGACATGGCAGAAGCTTGTAGCAGAAGGACTTCTTTCTTGAACGTAAATGTTGCAGTGTTCAATCAGACAGAAAGAGTCTTAAAAATAGAAAACCCAAAATGCTACTTGATTAAGTTCTTTTAGATTTCAAAGAAAATTATAGTTTACCCTCTTAGAATAAGATTAAAATGATTTAGAGATAAAGGAATTGAATAAGCTATAAAATAAATTTTATAAATACTACATTAATAGCTTTACTGAGGACTTGAGCTTCTCTCACTTGTAGAAGGATTATATTAATTTTCGTTATTTTTTAGAATGAGAGAAAGCCTCAATTTACAGGCAAAGAAGTTAGAACTTCGACTAGCCTAAGACTACCTTCGGCTGACTGGAGTCCATTGGATTTGGTTTAACGAATTTTAGATTGCGCTGGATAAGATTTATCTAAAATTCGGCTGGCCCGAGGAAAAATTCGGCTAGTCGAATATGTCACTCATCTGGCCGAATTCCTGTGAATTCCAAAAGATAGCATTGCTGGAATTTCACCAGAACTTTTTCGGGCTAGCCGAATTTTAAGTTTAGGCTAGTCGAACCAGAACTTAGGCTAGCTGAATTTTCAACAGAAATTGTTATTTTACTCGGACTTGAAGTTAGGCTGGCCGAACTAGAAGTTAGGCTGGCTGAATTCCATAGCAAAAACACTTATAAAAACCCATGATAGAAAAAATTTTAAAGTACCTAATCCTAAGGTCTTTCTAGAGTTATACCACCTGAGATATAGCAAATATCTGAGTCACATTGTCTTGAACTACGAGCGACAATTTCTTTAAGAAGATGTGCCGATCTTGACTTGATCATAAGCCGATCTTGAGCTGATCTTCAGGTTCTACCTTGAAGCGCTTTTGTCTTATGAAATTTGACAATCTATGTGTGCTTACAAGGTTGACTACTCATATTTGGGCATATTTGGTTATGAGGCTTACTCTCATGTAGAGATGGGCATTGGTCCGGTCCGGATCGGATCGGGCCTACCTCGATCTGACCCGAAATCGCAATAGTCTAATCCGAACTTGATCCGATCCGAGACCGAGTCTGGGTCACCTGACTCGGACCGATCCGATACATGGTTAGCCTGACCCGAACCGAGTCCGAATCGGTCACCTTGCCCAATTCGGATCGGGTTGAGTAAGATTCGGATCGTTTGAATTTAATCCAACTATTTCATGTGGTATGGTCCACTTCAGCCTTCAATATACACACTTTTGTGCTCAATGCCTAAAATGATATGTCAAAATGGATGAACGGCTTAGATAAAATATATACATCAAGGTGTGCCCCACATGTCTTTGAAAGAACTTATCCGCAATTTCACTGGACCTATTATATTGTTGACGTGCACTGCACGAAAGTGCAGTGCTGCCATCCTTTTCACACAAGTCTGGGACTTGCTGTATTGACGTTAGCAAATTCTAGGGGTGTGATCATGGGATATGTGTTATATCCAAACCGTCCATCCATTTGGTGACCTCATCTTAAGGCTTAAGACGAAAACTAAGATAGATCTAACTATCATGTGGGCCACACGAATTGTTTAACGGTGAAAATCATTCTTTGCTGCTATTTGTGGTGTGGTCCAGATGATCTTTGGATATTATTCATTTTTTAGATAATGCTCTATAATGATCTCTAAAAATACATGAACGGTGTAGATATAATAAATACATCACTATGGGGCCCATGTAACTTTGATATCCTTTGAACCCTTCGTACAACTCGGAGCTCGAGGAGCGTCAGTGCTCGGCTTCGCACGACACGTACCTACGCGGCTGGCGTGGTTGTCAGACAGACATCATGGTGGGCGGGAAACAGATTGGCTACTCCCCCTGACATGGTCGGTGCTATGTGGGCCCCACCATGACATATGTGTTTCATCCATGCCGTCCATCTATTTTTAGAGATCATTTTACAACATGAGTCCAAAAATGAGGTATAACCAAATCTCAAGTTGACCACATTACAGGAAATAGTATTGAATGAGAGTCGACCATTAAAAACATTTAGAGGGCCATAAAAGTTTTGGATCAAGCTGATCTTTGTTTTTTTCTCTTCATTTGGGACTGTATGACCTAATCAACATATTGGATGTCAAATAAACAGTATAGTAGGCCTTAGGAGGATTTTAATGGTGGATATCCAATCACTATTGTTATCCTGTGGTGTGGTCCACTTGAGATTTATAACCCTTTTTTTGGAATAAAACTCTAAAATTATCTTTAAAAATGGATGAACGGAATGGATGAAACACATACATCATGGTGGGTCCCACAGATCACCGACCACGCTGGTGGCAGGGGAGTAGCCAATACATTTCCAAACCAATGTCCTTCGTTCGCTGTATCTATCCTGGTGGAGTTATTTAATACTCTGACTGTGTACGAAACTCAATACGCAGCTCCTTGAAATTGCACACATCACATGTATTAACTCAAATCAAACCGTCTAAGCTGTAAAACCCACACCAACAGTAATGGGAAGGGGAGACTGGAGACTAGAGATTGCAGAGGAAGAAGAAGAAGAAGATCGGGAAGGGGAGGCTTGTTCGTTCGTCAAGGTAAGAAAAGAGGGGAGGGGTGTAATGTAAACGAGTGAAGGTAAAAAGTATAAAAGAATATTTATACTACCCGTTCCGGGTCGGGTCGGTTCTGGTCGGATCCTTTCAGTTCGAGTATTCGGGTCGGATCGGTCCGGATCGACCTCCATCCGGACCTAACCCGAAAGACGATCGGATCTGGGTGGATAGACTCGATCAGGCTGATCTAAGCCGTCGGTTCTGTTCGGAACGGTACCGAGTCGAGTCGGATCTACTGGATCGGGTCCAAAATGCCCACCTCTACTCTCATGTACCTTCAGTTGAGAGAGATAAGCTAAACTATAGAGCCAAAAAAATACATCTTTGTTGTGTTGGTGTTGGTGTGAAGGGTTACAGGTTATATGACAAAGTCACACGCAAGGTTATCACTAGACACGATGTCAGATTTGATAAAGGCTCCATATTCCGCAAGAATGATCATAAGGAACAAAATGAAAAAGAAAGGTTGGTTGTAGACATTCAGATTGACACAGGTGATATTCAAGCAGAGATAGATGCGCAGACAGAAATACATGAAAAGGTGGAGCAGCCACCTAGAAGAAATCTGCCACGAGATCGCAAGTTACTGGCAAGATACATGGACAACTCTAATATCGCATATACCCTCATTACAGATGAGGGGGACCCGTCTACTATTAAGGAGGCTCTAGATAAGCCAGATGGACAAAAGTGGAAGGTAGCAATGGACGACGAGATAGAATCCTTGTACAAGAACAACACACGAGAACTGGTGGAGCTTCCAGTGGGTCGTAAAGCGATCGGATGCAAGTGGTTGTTCGAAAGGAAACATGATATATATAAAGCGAGGTTGGTAGCGAAGGGTTATGCTTAAAGAGAAGGTATCGACTTCATAGAGATATTCGTGCCGGTTGTAAAGCAACTATCTATCAAATTCATGTTGGCGCTGGTTGCCCAATACGATTTCGAGCTAGAACAGATGAACGTGAAGACTACATTTCTGCATGGGGAGTTGGAAGAACAAATCTACATGAAGCAATTAGAAGGCTACGAAGTAAAATGGGCAGAGAATAATGTTTGCAGGTTAATGAGGTCGTTGTACGGCTTAAAATAGTTGCCTAGGCAGTGGTATAAAAAATTTGATTCTTTTGTGTTGAGTCAGAGATTTACTAGGAGTGATGTATTGAAGACTCAGTTACCAGTGACATTCGAGATGAAAGATCTGGGGGTTACAAAGAAGGTTCTTGTAAGTGCAATAGTTATTTGCCCCTTTGGTTGTCAAATTATTTGGTGCCAGAAACACAATTTATGTCTTGTGTAGCATGTAGATTTATATGTTCAAGTCACTGCATCAATGCTACAAGCTAAGAACGTTGATCTACTTCAAGAAGTCCAATGTCAAGTTATTTGTCTACTTCTGTTAACTTCAATGATTAGAATATTTCAAGAGCTACATCAGAAGACAAGTTCTTATTCAAGACTCAAGTACAGCTCAAGTATAACTCAAGATGAACAAGAATTCAAGTACAAGCTTTACACGATCTCAAGTTCAAGTTACATCAGAGATCTCAAGCTTCATAATCTTCAAAGGTCAACCATCATCTCAAGAAATGAAGACTCAATGTCCATACTTCACATTTAAGGTATGCATGACCTTAGTTTGACCTTAGGGTAGGTCATTTTGTATACATAATTCAAATTGAATATTTTTATAAGTGTTTGGTCTGTTCTAAGACTAGTCCTAGACTCTGTTCGACTAGTCTTAGAACTATCTCGACTAGTCCAAGAAATTTCAAGACCAGTCCTAAGTTGTTGCAAATTTTTGGAATTTTTTATTTGAGCTTCGACCAGTCCTGGAGTCTGCTCGACTGGTCGTAGGAACAGTGCCGACTCATTCACGACCAGTCCTGCAGCTACGACTCAAACTCCAGCAACCATTCCTAGTTTCTCACGACCAGTCGTGGACATCCTACGACCAGTCGTAGAACGGTTTTATCCGATCGCGCTTAAAATTTCAAAATGCAGTTCGACCTAAGACCAGTCGTGGTGGCCACACGACCAGTCGTAGACGCGATTTCTACATCTATAAATAGAACACGAATTTCAGAGTTTTTTTAATCCGAATTCAAGTAAAATCAAGGCATCACTCTGAGATAAGTTTGTGTTAATTTTTAAGTTACGCTATGCATATTTAATATTCTCTTTTGTTAGCTTTATTTATTTGATTTTGTTTCTTGTAAGTGCTATATTTTATATCCCTGTTTGTTGTCAAATTTGTGGTGTCAAAATCACTGTTATATATCTTGCATAAGTGAAGCTCTCTCAAAGATCAACATTCATGAACAAGCTAAGCTCACAACAAGCTAAGCTCACAACAAGCAAAGCTCACGAGTACAAAGATCAAACTTGAATGCAAGAACTACTCACAAGACATGCTCAAGCTGTAAGACTTCAAGAAGAGTACAAGGCAGTACATAAAGAACTCAAGACACTTTCAAGATTGAGCTACATCATGATTTCAAGATTGAACTACATCAAGACTTCAAGGCTCATACTTCAAGGTCACTAGTTCCTAATGTTTCAATGTCCTTACTTCATGGTTAAGGTTTGACTGACCTTAGGTTGACCTTAGAAGTAGGTCACTTTGGATACATAAATCGAATGTTTATTTTACATAAGTTTGGTCTGTTCTTCGACTAGTCCTAGGCCTTCTTCGACTAGTCCTAGAGTTGCTTCGACCAGTCTAAGAAATTCTTCGATCAACCGTAAGTTTGTTACAAAAATCGGATAATTTCTATTAGGCTTCGACTAGTCCAGGAATCTGTTCGACCAGTCGAAGGAACAGTGTCGACTGCATCTTCGACCAGTCGAAAGTCTTCGACTCAAAGTCCAGCGATGAATTTTAAGTTCTTCAACCAGTCGAAGGAGACCTTCGACCAGTCGAAGGTGACCTACGACCAGTCGAATGAAACCTTCGACCAGTCGTAGAACGGTCAAAGCTTATCGCGCCTGATTTTTCAAAAATCTGTTATTGCTTCGACTAGTTGAAGAGCTCTCTAGACCAGTCGAACACGCGATCTGCTCACCTATAAATAGAGCACGAATCTCAGAAGAAATCATCGAATTAATTAATCCATTCAAGCCAATCTTCGTCGAACTTCTGAGAGATAATTCTGTGCTCCATCTAAGCTAAGTGTGCTTATTTAATATTCTCTTTCCTTAGCTTTATTTAATTAATTTTGTTTCTACTATTCCAATCTAATTTGATAAGAGGAATTGTTATTTCCTTTCTTTGGAATCAAAATCAATTAAGGCAAGCCCTACTTGGTTTAATTTAAAATCTATTAGAATTAGAACCATTGTAATTGAGTACTGGACATTAAACTTGGACATTCAATCATCTGCTCTAACTTGGTTCTACCGGGCTGCTACAACGAAGGAGATAATCAGGTATTTTACATTTAATTGTAATTTCCTTTCTGTTTTGGTTTCTTTCAAGATTTTCCAGAAAAATCTTGTTGTATTGGTTATTTGAGGAGAGCCAGGAAAACTCAGAAGTGGGGTTTTTTTAATTGTGTAAGCCCACAGACAAAGACACAATTGTAAAGGTTTTTGGTGAACCTGGGAAAACCTATTTTGTTAGTGAACGCTAATATCCCCTGTGTGAGGATATTAGGAGTGGAGTAGCATTTTGTGTGGCTGTTGTTTAACAGTTGGTGAACACACAGGCGAACCACTATAATCCCTTGTGTTGTGGTTGAATGATTTATACTTCTAATCTTTAATTATTCTTTTGTAGGATGTATGTATGGTGGTGAATGTTGTAATCATTTAATTCAAGCATTGTGAGAATTTTGTAATAGTTTAGAATTTATTTTTTGCTATTCCTTTATCAGCTTGATATTCAATTTCTTTTAAAAGTTGTTCCAGCAAGGTTGCCCTGCCATTTTTATGGTGTATGGCTGTCCCTAGAACAATACATTTGTGATTACAATTTATTTCAATTCAGTTTGTATTTATTTCTTTATTCCTCTTTGGTTTGAGATTTGATATAAAGATCTTTCTAGAAATAAGGTTGTCCTACCATAAACTCTGGTTTTTGGTGAAAGGTTGTCCTTAGAACAACATTTGTATCAACCTCTCAAGATCTAAATTTTGAGGTTGTTTCACTTTCCTGCATTGTGATTTAATTTGGCTATCATATTCTTTTTAATCCCCCTATTATAAGTTTTATTTGGCATTGTCCTATTCACCCCCCCTCTAGTACATATAGCTAGGCCTCTTCAAGTGGTATCAGAGCCTAATAGCTTTTTTTTAATTCTTGGATTTAATTCCTGAGCTAACGATTTAAGCTATTTAAGATGTCAAATTTTGATAGCCTTTCAGTCACAAGGCCTCCACCCTTTGATGGTTCCAACTATGCCTATTGGAAAGCCAGAATGAGGATTTTCCTCAAATCAATGGATGAAAATGTATGACAAGCCACAGTGACTGAATGGAAACCTCCTATCATGGAAGTTACTGGGGTTGATGGTTCAAAATCTATGAAAGTCACACCATATTACCAATGAACCACTCTTCAGAAAAGTGAGAGTAGTGCAAATGCTAAAGCACTAAATGCAATCACTTGCGCACTATCACCGGATGAGTTCAAAAGAATCATTTCCTATGATACTGCAAAGCAAGCTTGGGATATATTAGAAATGACACACGAGGGTACTACAATTGTCAAAAAATCTAAAGTCCAACTCCTCACAACCAGATTTGAAGAAATTCATATGGAGGAAAATGAAATGTTTATGGACTTTTACACTAGATTGAATGACATTGTAAACTCAATGTGGGGTCTTGGTGATAAAATCCCAGAAAGTAAAGTGTGTGCAAAGATATTACGCTCACTTCCTGAACGGTTCAATTCTAAAGTAACCGCAATCCAGGAACTTCGTGATACGGATGATATGAGGGTAGAAGAACTAGTTGGTTCTCTACAAACCTACGAGTTAAACTTTAAAGCTCCTAAAGGTAAATCTATCGCACTAAAATCTTCTAAATATAATTCAGAAGAAAATTCTGATTCAGAAGATGATATGACTCTTTTAGCTAAGAAATTTTACAAGATTTTCAAAAGCAAGAAAAGGGTTGATTTTCAAAAATCGAATGATAAAAAGAAGTTTAGACCCAAATCTCGAAAATCTTTGAAAGATAGTCAATGTTACAACTGTCAAGAATATGGGCACTTAGCAAATAGATGTCCTAAAAAGGACAAACCCAAGAAGAAGGGTATGTTGGCTACATGGGATGAATCATCTGATTCTGAAGCTTCTTCTGAATCAGAAGATTCTGAAACTGAGTTGGGCAATGAGGTTAAAGCTCTTATGACTCTAGCCAAATTCACATTTTCAGATAATGACTCAACAAGTGAAGAAAATCTGAGTAGTGAATGTGAAAATGAAGATGATCTTCAAGACACTTATAATGCCCTATATAAGGAGGAGTTGTAAAATTGCTGTCAAACTTAAACTTCAAAAAGAAAAGTTTTCTAAACTCAAAGAATGTTTTGAATCACTTGTCTTAGAAAAATCACAAATTTCAGATTGTTTTGAAAAATCAAAATGCGATTTGGAATTCAAGAACTCCCTAATTATTGATTTGAAATCTGAAATTGAGAAACTCAAAACTGAAGTATCTTCTCTTCTGAGTCTAAAGGACACATGGAAATATGCCCAAGGAGATCCAAAGTTAGAAAAACTTTTATCCGGATCAAGAAAATGTGGTGATCTATCCGGGTTGGGCTACGATAAAAATCTACCTCCTAAACAAAAGTATACTCCTCCTATGTTTGTTAAAGGAGAGTCCTCAAACTCAAAAGGGAAAAGTACTTATCAAGATTTTTCTAGAAATTCAAAAACTTTTCAAAAACCTAGAAGCAGCCATGTCAACTTTAATCAGAAACGAAATCCACTAGCCGAAAAGATAGTTGATTTACTCAAGGAGCTCTTAAAATCTAACTCTATAGGTCATTCTTACAACTATAAACAAAAGAAGACCAACTATGTTCCTAAACCCAAAACTGTTTTGAAATGGGTTCCTAAAGTTGCCTGCTTGGTTGCTCACACTGCTTTCAAAGCAACAAGTCATTTAAAGTGGTACCTAGACAGTGGATGCTCCAGACATATGACAGGTGACAAAGCTTTATTCACGGATCTGAAAGATATGACTGATGGTTCAGTCACATTTGGTGATGGTAGCAACTGCAAGATTATAGGCCAAGGTACGGTTCAACTTTTTAATCTTCCTGTGTTTAAAAATGTCTTATATGTTGAAGGCTTAAAACATAACTTGCTTAGTATATCTCAAATATGCGATAATAACCATAGTGTTCGGTTCTCTAATCAAAGTTGTGAGATACTAAATAATAAGGGTTCTATAATATTAACTGGACGTAGAATGTCTGAAAATTGCTATATTATTAGCGAATCCAGCACATCTAATCAAACATGTTACATGGTTCATACAGACGAGACTGATTTATGGCACAAGCGTCTTGGACATGTTCATTATCGAAATTTATATAGATTAAGCAATCAAGAACTTATAAGAGGTTTACCCAAACTTCAAAAATTAGATAAAATATGTGGTGAATGTCAGATAGGCAAACAAACAAGGAACTCACACAAAAAGGTGAATTTAAATACCACATCAAAACCACTCGAACTTCTTCACATGGATCTAATTGGACCTACTAGAACGGAAAGTCGTGGTGGTAAAAAGTATATTCTGGTAATAGTTGATGACTTTACCAGATACACTTGGGTAGTCTTCTTAAGGGATAAATCTGAAACCCTTGAAGAAGTAAGAAAAGTTCTCAAAAGGATTCGAACTGAAAAATCTTCTCAAATCAGTAAGATTCGTAGTGATCATTGATCTGAATTTGAGAATAGCAATTTTGAGAAGTTCTGTACCGACCAAGGAATATTACATGAATTCTCAGCTCCCAAAACTCCACAACAAAATGGAATTGTGGAAAGAAAGAATAGGGTGCTTCAAGAAATGGCTAATGTCATGTTGAATAACATGAAGCTCTCTAAAAATCTTTGGGCCGAAGCTGTAAATACAGCTTGCTATATTATTAACCGAGTTTATACTAGCAAAGATAATAATAAAACGGCTTACGAATTATGGTTCAACAAAAAGCCTACTGTCAAATACTTTCGAGTTTTTGGCAACAAATGCTATATTTTACGTGATCGTGAAAATTTGGGAAAATTCGATACAAAGAGTGATGAAGGGATTTTTCTAGGATATTCCTTAAATAGTCGTGCTTATAGGGTTCTGAACAAAAGGACTGGTGTGATTCAAGAATCCATCAATGTTATCATTGATGATCACTTAAATAAGCCAATCTCGAATTCAAATAATGATGAAGTTCTAATCATTGATAAACCCGATACTTCATCAAATCAGACTGAATCTGAATTGAGGACTGTTAAAGATCATCAACCAGTCAAATTCTTGGAAACCCTCTCACTAGTGTTCACACCCGTAGACAACTTGAGGATTTATGTAATTATGTATGTTTTACATCCCAAATAGAACCATCCAATGTAAAAGAAGCTCTTGTTGATGAGAACTGGATTGTTGCAATGCAAGAAGAACTTAATCAATTTGTAAGAAATGATGTTTGGTATCTCGTACCAAGACCTAAAGATAAACACATCATTGGAACAAAATGGATTTTCAAAAATAAGTCTGACGAATGTGGAAATATAATTAGAAACAAGGCTAGACTAGTGGTACAAGGTTATACTCAAATTGAAGGGATTGATTTCGATGAAACTTTTGCACCAGTAGCACGTATTGAATCTATCAGACTATTTATATCCATTGCATGTTTTAGAAAGATAAAGATCTATCAGATGGATGTGAAAAGTACTTTTCTAAATGGCGATTTACATGAAGAAGTCTATGTTGAACAGCCAATGGGTTTTGAAGATCCCAAAAATACTGATTATGTGTATCGGCTTAAAAAGGCACTTTATGGATTAAAACAAGCACCTAGGGCATGGTATGAGAAACTAACGAAATTTTTTTTAAGTCATAATTTTCAAATGGGATCTGTTGATAAAACTCTATTTGTTAAAAAACATAATGATCATATCTTAATAGTACAGATTTATGTTGATGATATCATCTATGGATCAACTTGTACTAACTTGACTACTGAGTTTGCAGACTTGATGAAATCACAGTTTGAAATGAGCATGGTTGGGGAATTAACTTATTTTCTTGGTATGCAAGTTAAGTAGCAACCTGAAGGAATATTCATCTCTCAATCTAAGTATGCCTTGAATCTAATCAAGAGATTTGGATTTGAGAATGGCAAGAATTTCGATACTCCTATGAGTACTACCCTGAAACTCTCAAAAGACTATAATGGTAAAAATATTGATTCAAAACTTTATCGGAGTATGATTGGTAGTTTGTTATATTTAACTGCTAGTAGACCTAATATTTCTTTAAGTGTTGGTATTTGCGCAAGATTTCAATATGATCCAAAAGAATCTAACTTGATTGCTGTTAAGCGGATTATTAGATATGTTACAAGTACTATAAATCTTGGTCTCTGGTATCCTCATGAGACTAGTGTCCAACTTGTTGGGTACTCAGATGCTGATTGGGCTGGTAATCTAGATGATAGAAAATCAACCAGTGGTGGTTGCTTTTACATTGGAAATTGTTTAGTTTCTTGGTTTAGTAAGAAACAAAATTCTATATCACTATCAACAACTGAAGCTGAGTATATCGCTGCTGGTAATGCATGTACGCAGCTAGTTTGGATGCAACGAATGCTAAGTGATTATGGAAATAAACAGGATTCTATGTTATTACATTGTGATAATTCCAGTGCAATAAATATTTCAAAAAATCCTATTCAGCATTCTCGTACTAAGCACATTGACATTAGATTTCATTATATAAGGGAACTAGTAGAAGAAAAAGTTATATCTCTAGAATATATTCCTACCGAAGATCAACGAGCTGACATTTTCACAAAATCTCTCGATAAAAGCAGGTTCAAAAAGATGAAATTTGATCTTGGCATGTGCATTTTGAAATGATTATTTATGCCTACTTGTATCATTGTGTATATATTTGCTAGATTGAATTCTAATTTTTAAATAATTTGCAAGAAATATGAATTTTTTGACATTCTTCGACCAGTCGTGAGTATACTCGACCAGTCGACCTTCGACCGGTCGTAGATATCCACGACCAGTCGTAGATCTCGGAAATCACTTAAAATTTGGAGATTTTTGCTTTCTTCCTCATTTCATTTTTCCTCTCTAAGGAGCCGAGCTTCGACTTGTCGAACCCATCTTTCATGTTTTTCAAGGTTAGTGTTCCAAATCACGTTTTTCTTGCAGATTTGTATCTAGATTGTTTACTTTTCAAGCTTTAAGCTTTGTATTTTGGATTTCATTGAGATTTGGGGTTTGGATTTTGAAAAATCTGTTTTGTGTAAACCCACTTCTCGATCCTTTGCAATTTCTTAATTCCTTGATATCCTTGTTGCAAATGGCTTCTAGAGGTAGAAAAACTACTTCCCGTGGTCCTTCTTCTTCCTCCAGATCGACCATTATCTCTAAGCGTCATCTTCTTGTTCCCAATGATGATCCATCTTATGTTAAGGACATCAGATTACGTAATGTTATTGTTGAACATCCTGTTGATGTTAATCATATTGCACCTTTTGACATCCTTCCTATGCTTGAAGCTGTAGGTTGGGTTAACTTATTACATTGGGGTGGGCCTGCATACCGGTCCATTACTCAATCCATGTTTACATGTATTAGTGCTTTTTCACATGATAATTTAACTTTTAAAATATCTACTAGAGAAGGGCCTTTTGACATTGATCGTCATTTAATTTCAGCCCTTATGGACATTCCTGTGAATGATGAGGGTATTCCTATCCATAACTTAACTGATAAACCCTCAATATCTGAAAAACGCATGCTCACTAGAGACTTGTGCAACATGGATGTTCAATGAACACAAAAAGGGAATGCACTTCCCGCAAGGTATTTATTACCCAAGTACAGAATTCTCCACGAAATCTTTGTGTCTAATCTGTATCCTCGTTCGGGTAATAAAACTGACTTGACTTCGTTTATGGTTCATGTTATCCATACTATCTCCAAAGGTACTCAGATTTGTTTACCATCCTTAATCTGTCATTTCATTCTTCAGTTTAGACTCCATCCTGGTCATAGTGACATTCCTTTTGCCTATTTAATGACTGTATTGGCTACACATATGTTAGTCGATATGCCGGTTGATGAGGCACCAATCCATCATCTGATCTTCAACAATACTAATATCAATAAGATGAAGCTGGATCTACTTCCTGAACAAGGTGGTGGTGGTGGTGGTCATGAAGAAGCTGGTGATGACATTAATATGGATGACATTTTTGAGGAACTGGATTCTGAC
Source organism: Magnolia officinalis (assembly GCA_021015155.1). Lineage (NCBI taxonomy): Eukaryota > Viridiplantae > Streptophyta > Magnoliopsida > Magnoliales > Magnoliaceae > Magnolia > Magnolia officinalis. Next base: position 30,063,396 of record JAJHSJ010000004.1, on the reverse strand, counting down.
TCGACAAATGATCCAGATTTTGAACCATCTGATGTTGATGCTCGTCTGAGTGCATTAGATGATAAAGTTGAGAATATAAATGTAAAGATGGAAAACATGTCTGTTGCTCATGATTTACAATTCAAGTACATGAGCAAATATCTTAGGCGATTGAATAAAGGCATGCACCAACTTGATCCTTCTATTCCTGCTCCGTCATCTGGTTCTAGTTCTGATTAGTTTATATGAAACTTCTGGTCTGTAATAACTTTTTAACTTAGCACTTGGTTGACTGAGTTTGAGTAGGATATTATCTATGTTTTATGCTGGATATTTATTCTATGTGAAGTTATGTTGAGTATCTATATCTCTGTTTTGCTATAATCTCATAACTCCTCATGTTTACTCTCATATATCCCTTTATTTAGTTCTCCTTTATTGTTGTTTCCTTTGTCATATTGTGACAAAAAGGGGGAGAATGGTTTATTCTTAACGATATGATTGTGAGAGGAGTAGCATTGGTTATGTTACTCAGGGGGAGTATGTTTGAACTGGTTGAATGTTGAATATTGAATGTTGAATATTGAATAATGATTTGCAGGTAAGCCAGTTGATATGAACTGGTTCATATCTCTTTAACCAGTTGTTTTATTTTATGTTTATCTTGGTTATGTGTTTTGCCACTAATTTGACAAAGGGGGAGATTGTAAGTGCTATATTTTATATCCCTGTTTGTTGTCAAATTTGTGGTGCCAAAATCACTGTTATATATCTTGCATAAGTGAAGCTCTCTCAAAGATCAACATTCATGAACAAGCTAAGCTCACAACAAACAAAGCTCACGAGTACAAAGATCAAACTTGAATGCAAGAACTACTCACAAGACATGACTCAAGCTGCAAGACTTCAAGAAGAGTACAAGGCAGTTCATAAAAAACTCAAGACACTTTCAAGATTGAGCTACATCATGATTTCAAGATTGAACTACATCAAGACTTCAAGGCTCATACTTCAAGGTCACTAGTTCCTAATGTTTCAATGTCCTTACTTCATGGTTAAGGTTTGACTGACCTTAGGTTGACCTTAGAAGTAGGTCACTTTGGATACATAAATCGAATGTTTATTTTACATAAGTTTAGTCTGTTCTTCGACTAGTCCTAGGCCTTCTTTGACTAGTCCTAGAGTTGCTTCGACCAGTCTAAGAAATTCCTCGATCAGTCGTAAGTTTGTTACAAAAATCGGATAATTTCTGTTAGGCTTCGACTAGTCCAGGAATCTGTTCGACTAGTCGAAGGAACAGTGTCGACTGCATCTTCGACCAGTCGAAAGTCTTCGACTCAAAGTCCAGCGATGAATTTTAAGTTCTTCGACCAGTCGAAGGTGACCTACGACCAGTCGAAGGAGACCTTCGACCAGTCGTAGAACGGTCAAAGCTTATCGCGCCTGATTTTTCAAATATCTGTTATTGCTTCGACTAGTCGAAGAGCTCTCTAGACCAATCGAACACGCGATCTGCTCACCTATAAATAGAGCACGAATCTCAGAAGAAATCATCGAATTAATTAATCCATTCAAGCCAATCTTCGTCGAACTTCTGAGAGATAATTCTGTGCTCCATCTAAGCTAAGTGTGCTTATTTAATATTCTCTTTCCTTAGCTTTATTTAATTGATTTTGTTTCTGCTATTCCAATCTAATTTGATAAGAGGAATTGTTATTTCCTTTCTTTGGAATCAAAATTAATTAAGGCAAGCACTACTTGGTTTAATTTAAAATCTATTAGAATTAGAACCATTGTAATTGAGTACTGGACATTGAACTTGGACATTCAATCATCTGCTCTAACTTGGTTCTACCAGGCTGCTACAACGAAGGAGATAATCAGGTATTTTACATTTAATTGTAAATTCGTTTCTGTTTTGGTTTCTTTCAAGATTTTCCAGAAAAATCTTGTTGTATTGGTTATCTGAGGAGAGCCAGGAGAACTCAGAAGTGGGGTTTTTTTAATTGTGTAAGCCCACAGACAAAGATACAATTGTAAAGGTTTTTGGTGAACCTGGGAAAACCTATTTTGTTAGTGAACGCTAATATCCCCTGTGTGAGGATATTAGGAGTGGAGTAGCATTTTGTGTGGCTGTTGTTTAACAGTTGGTGAACACACAGGCGAACCACTATAATCCCTTGTGTTGTGGTTGAATGATTTATACTTCTAATCTTTAATTATTCTTTTGTGGGATGTATGTATGGTGGTGAATGTTGTAATCATTTAATTCAAGCATTGTGAGAATTTTGTAATAGTTTAGAATTTATTTTTTGCTATTCCTTTATCAGCTTGATATTCAATTTCTTTTAAAAGTTGTTCCAGCAAGGTTGCCCTGCCATTTTTATGGTGTATGGCTGTCCCTAGAACAATACATTTGTGATTACAATTTATTTCAATTTAGTTTGTATTTATTTCTTTATTCCTCTTTGGTTTGAGATTTGATATAAAGATCTTTCTAGAAATAAGGTTGTCCTACCATAAACTCTGGTTTTTGGTGAAAGGTTGTCCTTAGAACAACATTTGTATCAACCTCTCAAGATCTAAATTTTGAGGTTGTTTCACTTTCCTGCATTGTGATTTAATTTGGCTATCATATTCTTTTTAATTTCGCTGTTATAAGTTTTATTTGGCATTGTCCTATTCACCCCCCCTATAGGACATATAGCTAGGCCTTTTCATTTCTGCATTCCAATCTGAATTGAAAAGAGTAATTGTTGTATTCCTTCTTCTTGGAATCAAAATCAAATATAGTTAGCCCAACTAGTTTAATTTAAAATCAATTAGAACTTAGAACCATATCAAAGTGAGTATTGGACATTGAACTTCTATATTCGAACTTCTACTCCGATTGGTTCTTCTGGGCTACAACGAAAGGAGAAAATCCAGGTATTTTACTTTATTGTAAATTTCCTTCATTTTGGTTTTTGTTTGAGATTAAGCCAAAAAAATCTCAATCTAGTGGTTATCTGAGGAGAGTCAGAAAACTCAGAAAGTGGGGTTTTTTGAATTGTGTAAGCCCATTTGAAAGACACAATTGTGAAGGTTTTAGGTCAACCCGTGAAACCTATTTTCATAGTGAACGCTGATATCCCCTGTGTGAGGATATTAGGAGTGGAGTAGCAAGCTGTGTGGCTGTTGTTTAACAGTTGGTGTACACACAAGCGAACCACTATACTTCTTTGTCTTGTGGTTTGAATGTTTATTTAATTTCTATCTTTTATCATTCAAAGCTGTGGAATGTATTTGTGGATGTGAATGTTGTAATCTTTTACATTTAAAGCATTGTGGGGAATGTTGTAATAACATAGGTTTAATTTCTTTGTTATTTATTTATTTATTCCTCTGTATCAAGTTTGAGTTTTTGATATAAAGACCTTTCTAGGAATCAGGTTGTCCTACCATAAACCTTGGTTTTTGGTGTAAGGTTGTCCTTAGAACAACATTTGTATCAATCTCTCAATACTCATACATTTGAGGTTGCTTTACATTTCAGTATTGTGAATTGGTTATAGTGTTATCTTTCTTTTATTTGTTTATAAGGCTATCTTATTTATTTAAATTCCGCTGTTAAAGTTTTAATTTGGCATAATCCTATTCACCCCCCCCCCCCCCCCCCCCCCTTTAGGACATATAGCTAGGCTTTTTCAAGTGGTATCAAAGCTTAATAGCTTGTATTAATTGTTTTATTTTTGGATTTATTTCCTGAGCTAATCGATCTAAGTTATTGATAATATGTCAAATTTTGATAGCCATTCAGTCACTAGGCCTCCACCATTTGATGGCTCAAATTATGCCTATTGGAAAGCCAGGATGAAGATTTTCCTTAAATCAATGGATGAGAGCATGTGGCAAGCCACAGTGACTGAATGAATCCTTCCTACCACTGAAGTGACTGGTATCGATGGATCTAGATCAATGAAAGTAACACCTTATTTTTCTTGGACCACTCTTCAGAAAAGTGAGAGTAGTGTCAATGCAAAGGCACTAAATGCAATCAATTGCGAACTATCACCGGATGAATTCAAAAGAATTATATCCTGCGATACTGTAAAGAAAGCTTGGGATATTTTAGAAACGACACACGAGGGTACATCAATTGTCAAGAAGTCTAAAGTCCAAATCCTCACAACTAAATTTGAGAAAATACATATGGAAGAAAATGAAATGTTTATGGACTTCTATACTAGGCTGAATGACATTGTAAACTCTATGTGGGGTATTGGCGATAAAATCTTAGAAATTAAAGTGTGTGCAAAGATACTACGCTCACTACCTGAACGGTTCAACTCAAAGGTGACTGCTATCCAGGAACTTCATGATACGGACAATATGAGGGTAGAAGAATTAGTTGGGTCTTTACAAACCTACGAGTTAAATTTTAAAGCTCCTAAAGGTAAATCTATTGCCCTTAAGTCTTCTAAAAATTTCTCTCAAGAAAACAATAGCAATTCTGATTTAGAAAACTCAGAAGATGATATGGCCCTTCTAGCAAAAAAGTTTTACAAAATTTTTAAAAGTAAGAAGAGGGTTGATTTTCAAAAATCGAATGATAAAAAGAAATCTAAAACTAAAACTTAGAAATCATTAAAAGATAGTCAATGTTACAACTGCCAAGAATATGGGCATTTGGCAAACAAGTGTCCAAAAAGGGACAAACCCAAAAAGAAGAGTATATTGGCTACTTGGGATGAATCTTCCAGTTCTGAAGGTTCTTCTGAATCAAAAGATTCTGAAAACGAGTCGAGCAATGAAGTCAAAGCTCTTATGACTCTAGCCAAGTTCACTTTTTCAAATCATGATGATTCTACTACTGAAGAAAATCTGAATAGTGATCATGAAAATGAAGTAGATCTTCAAGATGCTTATAATGCCCTATACAAGGAAAGTTGTAAGATTGCAGTAAAACTAAAGCTTCAAAAAGAAAAGATTTCAAAGCTTAAAGATAATTTTGAAACTATTGTTTTAGAAAAATCTCATCTTTCAGATTGTTTTGAAAAAAGCAAATGTGATCTAGATTTCAAAACCACCCTTACTGAAAATCTGAAATCTGAAAATGAAAAACTTAAACTTGAAGTCTCTTCACTTTTGAGTTTAAAGGATACATGAAGGTATGCCCAAGGTGATCCAAAATTAAAAAAACTTTTAACTGGATAAAGAAAATGTGGCGACCGATCTGGTTTGGGCTACGATAAAAATATTCCTCCTAAACAGAAGAATATCTCTCCTAAGTTTGTAAAAGGAGAGTCCTTAAACTCAAAAGAGAAAAGTACTAATCAAAAGTTTTCTAAAAATGATAAAACTTCCCAATCTTTCAAACCTAAAAGTAACCATATTAACTATAAAAATCAGAACCGAAACCCTTTAGCTGAGAAAATAGTTGATCTACTTAAGGAGCCATTAAAATCTAACTCAGTGGGTCATTCCTACAACAACTACAAACATAAGAAGACCAACTATACTCCTAAACACAAAACAGTTATGAAATGGGTTCCTAAGGTTACTTGCTTGGTTGCCCACATGGCTTTCAAAGCTTCAAGTCATTCAAAGTGGTACCTAGACAGTGGATGCTTAAGGCACATGACTGGTGACAAAGGTTTGTTCACCACTCTTAAAGACATGACTGATGGTTCAGTCACATTTGGTGATGGGTGCAACTACAGGATTATTGGCGAAGGTATGGTTCAACTTTCTAACCTCCCCTCATTTGAGAATGTTTTGTATGTTGAAGGTTTAAAACATAACTTGTTAAGTATTTCTCAAATATGCGATAAAAATTATAGTGTCAAATTTTCTAACCTAGGGTGTGAAATATTAAACAAAAATGGTTCAGTAATATTAACTGGTCGTAGAACTTCTGAAAACTGCTACATCGTAAGTGATTCTAGCTCATCTATTCAAACGTGTTACATGGTCCATACCAATGAGTCTGAGTTATGGCAAAAACGCCTTGGACATGTACACTACCGAAATCTATACAGATTGAGCAAAAGAGAACTAATAAGAGGTCTACCTAAACTTCAAAAAGTAGACAAAATATGTGGCGAATGCCAGATTGGCAAGAAAACTAGGAGTGCTCACAAAAAGGTGAACTCTAATGCCACATCTAAACCTCTCGAACTTCTCCACATGAACCTTATAGGACCAACTAGGATGGAGAGTAGAGGTGGCAAAAAATATATATTGGTAATCGTAGATGATTTTACCAAATTCACTTGGGTAGCCTTCCTAAGGGATAAATCAGAAACCCTAGATGAAGTAAAAAAGGATTATCAAACGGATCCAAACTGAAAAAATTCTCAAGTCAGTAAGATCCGTAGTGATCATGGATCAGAGTTCGAGAATAGCAGTTTTGAGAAATTCTGTTGCAATCAGGGAATATCACATGAATTCCCTGCACCTAAAACACCACAACAAAATGTAATTGTTGAAAGAAAAAATAGAGTGCTTCAAGAAATGACTAATGTAATGTTAAATTGTATGAAGCTCCCTAAAAATCTTTGGGCTGAAGCTGTAAATACTGTCCGCTATACAATCAACCGGGTTTATACAAGTAAGTCAAATAATAAAACTGCGTATGAACTATGGTTCGATAAGAAGCCTACTGTTAAATATTTTCAAGTTTTTGGCAACAAGTGCTATATTTTACGTGACCGTGAAAATCTGAGGAAGTTTAACACTAAAAGTGATGAAGGTATCTTTTTAGGGTATTCTTTGAATAGTCGTGCATATCGTGTACTGAATAAGAGGACTGGTGTGATTCAAGAGTCCATCAATGTGGTTATTGACGATCACTTGAATACACTTACCCCAAGTTCAGATAATGATGAAGTTATTTTAATTGACAAACCAGATACTTCATCAAATCAAACTAATTCTGAACTAAGAACTGTCAAAGATCATCCTTCCACTCAAATTCTTGAAAACCCTCTCACTGGTGTGCGCACTTGTAGACAAATAGAAGATATATGTAATTACGTGTGTTTTACATCCCAGATAGAACCGGCTAACGTAAAAGATGCTCTTACTGACGAAAACTGGATAGTTGCGATGCAAGAAGAGCTTAACCAATTTGTGAGAAATGATATTTGGTATCTTGTTCCTAGACCTAAAGATAAACATATTATAGGAACTAATTGAATTTTTAAAAATAAGTCTGATGAACTTAGTAATATAATTCGAAATAAGGCTAGACTGGTGGTACAAGGGTACACTCAAATTGAAGGCATCACTATGATGAAACCTTTGCCCTAGTAGCTCATCTTGAATCAATCAGACTATTCATATCCATTGCTTACTTTAGAAAATTCAAAATTTATCAAATGGATGTAAAGAGTGCCTTCTTAAATGGTGATCTACATGAAGAAGTGTATGTGGAACAACTAATGGGTTTTGAAGACCCTAAGAACACTGATCATGTTTATCGCCTTAAAAAGGCTCTCTACAGTTTGAAATAAGCTCCCAGGGCATGGTATGAAAAATTGACTAAGTTTTTTTCTAAGTCATAACTTTATAATAGGAAGTGTTGATAAGACTCTTTTTGTTAAGAAAGATAACGATCATATCTTAATGGTACAAATCTATGTTGATGATATTATTTATGGATCTACCTGTACTAACATGACTGTTGAGTTTGCAAATTTAATGAAATCTAAGTTCGAAATGAGCATGGTTGGGGAATTGAATTATTTCTTAGGGTTGCAAGTAAAACAATAACTTGATGGTATTTTCATTTCTCAAACCAAATATGCTTTGTACTTAATCAAAAAATTCAGATTTGAGAATGGAAAGAATTTCGATACTCGTATGAGTACTACTTTAAGACTCTCAAAAGACTCTACAGGTAAAAATGTAGATCCTAAACTATATTGTAGCATGATTGGCAATTTACTTTATTTAACTGCAAGTAGACCTGATATTGCCTTAAGTGTTGGTATTTGTGCTAGATATCAGTCTGACCCTAAAGAATCTCACATAATTGTTGTTAAGCGGATTATGGAATATGTCGCAAGTTCTGTTAATTTGGGTCTCTGGTATCCATATGATACTAGTGTTCAGTTGGCTGGGTATTCAGATGCTAATTGGGCTGGTAATATCGATGATAGGAAATCAACCAGTGGTGGTTGTTTCTATATCAGAAATTGTTTAGTTTCTTAGTTTAGCAAGAAGCAAAGTTCTGTATCGCTCTCTACTGCTGAGGCTGAATACATGGCAGCTGGAAATGCATATACTCAGCTTGTTTGGATGAAACATATGTTAAGCGATTATGGAATTGCACAGGATTCAATGGTTTTATATTGTGATAATTTCAATGCAATAAATATGTCTAAAAATCCAATCCAGCATTCACGTGCCAAGCACATTGACATTAGGTATCATTACATTCGTGAATTAGTGGAAGAAAAAATAATCTTTTTAGATTACATTCCGACCGAGACTCAACTTGCTGACATTTTCACTAAACCGCTCGACAAAAGCAGGTTTAATAAATTGAAATTTAATCTTGGTATGTGCAATTTAAATTGATTATTCATGCATCTGTGTATCATAGTGTATATATATTTGATAATTTATTGATTTAAATTTTAAATTTTTATGAAAAATGCATATTTTTGTTGGTACACGACCAATCGTGGTACGACTGGTCAAGAACAGTCCTCGACCAGTCGTGTAGCGCGCTTGACCTTTTTAATTTGGGGGAAAAACTCATCTTCCTCATTTCCTATTTCTTCTCCAACGGGCATAAGCACGACTAGTCGTACCCAACTGCTTGATTCCTCAAGGTTAGTGCATCATTTGTATTTTTCTTATAGATTCAAGTCAATATTATTTCATTTTCACTCTTGGAGTAATCTATTTTGTGATTCCTTGCAATTTTGGGGTTTTATCTTGAAAAATCTGATTTAGCAAAATCTCACTCCATATATTTTGAAACTCTTTGTTTCTTTGATTCTCCTATTCCTAATGGATGTTAGAGGGAAAAAGAAAACTGCCCGTGGTCCGTCATCTTCAAGATCAGCTCCTATCACTCGGCGCCATCTTCGGTCATCCGAAGATGATCCCGCACATGTACGGGATTTGCGTATGCGCAATGTCATTGTTGAAAAAGCTATTGATCTTAACCACATTGCTCCTTTTGGTATCCTTCCTCTTCTCCACTCTGTAGGTTGGGATAACATCCTACATTGGGGTGGGCCTGCATACCAATCTATTGCTCAATCCATGTGTGCATGTATCGCTGAATTTTCATATGATAATTTAACGTTTAATATTGATACTAGAGAAGGTCCATTTACAGTAAACCGTCATCTGATTTCGGATCTTATGGACATACCTGTTAATGACGAGGGTATTCCTATTCAAACTCTAATAGAAAAACCGTCGGAATCAGAAAAACGTATGTTAACTAGAGATTTATGCAATATGGATGTTCAATGGACTCATAAGGGGAATGCGCTCCCCTCAAAGTACTTGTTACCCAAATACAGAGTTCTCCACAGAATCTTTATTTCAAATCAGTATTCGGGTTCTGGTAACAAAACAGAACTGACTTCCTTTATGGTTCGAGTTTTGCATTCTATCGTCTCTGGTACTAAAGTCTGTCCGTCTTCTTTCATATGTCATTTCATCATTTAGTTTCGTCTCCATCCAGGACAGTGATATTCCATTTGTATATCTTATGACTATGTTAGCTACTCACATGCTAGTTGTTTTGCCTGTCGTAGAGGCTCCTATTCATCATCTTCTATTTAACAATACTAATATAAATAAGATGAAATTAGAATTGGCACCTGGCCAAAGAGATGTGGGTAGTGGTGGTGCTAAAGCAGGGAATGAAGAAGAAGGTGGCGATCTTCCTCCTGATGATATTAATATGGATGACATTTTTGAGGAAATTGAATCAGACTCTGGAAATGATCTTGACTATGAGTCATCAGATTTTGATGCTCATCTTCGTGCACTTGAGGAGAAGGTTGAGAATATGAATGTTGCCAATGATTTACAATTTAAATATACGCGCAAATATCTTAGGCGCTTAAACAAGGGGCTTCATCAACTTGATCCTACCATACCTGCTCCTTCTTTAGAATCTGATTAAGTGGTTTATCCTTTGGACTGTAATAACTTTTATATTACTTTACTTTTGTTGGTGTGTGCACTTTGATTTTACTTAAGTGTGTGAGACTAACTTTTGTTTATACTAGATTATGGTATATGCTCTTTGAACTTGCTTATCTTATTCTCCTGTCTTACCTAGTTAACTCCTTTATTACCCTCTTATTGATCTTCCACTTCCATTTATTCCTTTCTTCCTTTGTCATATTGTGACAAAAAGGGGGAGAAATATGTGTGGATTGATTGATATATGTGGATTATGTGGATTGTGGGAGAGTAGTATGTGGTATGTGGATTGTGGAAGAGTAGCATATAATTTTGATGGATTTATGTGTGCTACTCAGGGGGAGTAAGTAATGCTGAATTTGTGCTAGTTAATGACAACTGGTGCATGATTCTTTAAACATGCTATAACTGGTTTACTTTTATAACTGGTGCATGATTCTTTGTGTTCATATTGATCATATCTTTGTTAAGTGTGTTTTGTCATAAATTTGACAAAGGGGGAGATTGTAAGTGCAATAGTTATTTGCCAGTGCAATAGTTATTTGCCACTTTAGTTGTCAAATTTTGTGGTGCCAAAAACACAATCTATGTCTTGTGTAGCATGTAGATTTGTATGTTCAAGTCACTGCATTAATGCTACAAGCTAAGAACGTTGATCTACTTCAAGAAGTCCAAGGTCAAGTTCTTTATCCACTTCTGTTAGTTTCAATGATTAGAATATTTCAAGAGCTACATCAGAAGACAAGTTCTTGTTCAAGACTCAAGTACAACTCAAGATGAAGAAGAATTCAAGTACAAGCTTTACACGATCTCAAGTTCAAGTTACATTAGAGATCTCAAGCTTCATAATATTCAAAGGTCAACCATCATCTTAAGAAATGAAGACTCAATGTCCATACTTCACATTTAAGGTATGCATGACCTTAGTTTGACCTTAGTTTGACCTTAGGGTAGGTCATTTTGTATACATAATTCAAATTGAATCTTTTTATAAGTGTTCGATCTGTTCTAAGACTAGTCCTGGACTCTGTTTGACTAGTCCTAGAACTGGCTCGACCAGTCCAAGAAATTCTAAGACCTGTCGTAAGTTGTTGCAAATTTTTAGAATTTTTTTGTTGAGCTTCAACCAGTCCTGGAGTCTGCTCGACAGGTCATAGGAACAGTGCCGACTCATTCACGACCAGTCCTGCAACTACGACTCAAACTCCAGCAACCATTCCTGGTTTCTCACGACCAGTCATGGGTGTGTCAAGACCAGTCGTGGAGGCCTCACGACCAGTCGTGGACACCCTAAGACCAGTCGTAGAATGGTTTTATCCGATCGTACTTAAAATTTCAAAATGCAGTTCGACCTAAGAGCAGTCGTGGTGGCCACACGACCAATCGTAGACGCGATTTCTGCATCTATAAATAGAACACGAATTTCAGAGTTTTTTTCAATCAGAATTCAAGTAAAATCAAGGCATCACTCTAAGATAAGTTTGTGTTAATTTTTAAGCTACGTTGTGCATATTTAATATTCTCTTTTGTTAGTTTTATTTATTTAATTTTGTTTCTGCATTCCAATCTGAATTGAAAAGAGGAATTGTTGTATTCCTTCTTCTTGGAATCAAAATCAAATATAGCTAGCCCAACTGGTTTAATTTAAAATCAATTAGAACTTAGAACCATATCAAAGTAAGTATTGGACATTAAACTTCTATATTCGAACTTCTACTCTGATTGGTTCTTCCGGGCTACAACGAAAGGAGAAAATTCAGGTATTTTACTTTATTGTAAATTTTCTTCATTTTGATTTTTGTTTGAGATTAAGCCAGAAAAATCTCAATCTAGTGGTTATCTGAGGAGAGCCAGAAAACTCAGAAAGCGAAGTTTTTTGAATTGTGTAAGCCCATTTGAAAGACACAATTGTAAAGGTTTTAGGTGAACCTGTGAAACCTATTTTCATAGTGAACACTGATATCCCCTGTGTGAGGATATTAGGAGTGGAGTAGCAAGCTGTGTGGCTGTTGTTTAACAGTTGGTGTACACACAGGCGAACCACTATAATTCTTTGTCTTATGGTTTGAATGTTTATTTAATTTCTATCTTTTATCATTCAAAGTTGTGGAATGTATTTGTGGATGTGAATGTTGTAATCTTTTACATTTAAAGCATTGTGAGGAATGTTGTAATAACTTAGGTTTAATTTCTTTGTTATTTATTTATTTATTTATTTCTCTGTATCAAGTTTGAGTTTTTGATACAAAGACCTTTCTAGGAATCAGGTTGTCCTACCATAAACCTTGGTTTTTTGTATAAGGTTGTCTTTAAAACAACATTTATATCAATCTCTCAATACTCATACATTTGAGGTTGCTTTACATTTCAGTATTGTGAATTGGTTATAGTGTCATCTTTCTTTTATTTGTTTATAAGGCTATCTTATTTATTTAAATTCCGCTGTTAAAGTTTTAATTTGGCATAGTCCTATTCGCCCCCCCCCCCCCCCCCCCCCCCCCCCCAGGACATATAGCTAGGCCTTTTCAGTTCTCAGCATTCATATACATACAGACAGGAAGATGAGTAGGCTTTGGTTATCCTAACCAAAATACCTTGAGAAGATTTTGATCAAATATGGGATGGACAAGGCAAAGCCGATGAGCGTACCCCACGCAGTACCTTGAGAAGGTTTTGATCAAGTATGGGATAGACAAGGCAAAGCTGGTGAGTGTACCCCACGCGGCTCACTTCAAGCTTTCCTCGGAGCAATGTCCTAAATCTAATGAGGAAAAACAGCATATGTCTTGTGTACCTTATTCAAACGCAGTGGGCAGTTTAATGTATGTCATGGTTTATACGAGACCAGATGTTTCACATGCAGTCGATGTTGTGAGCAGATACATGTCACACTCCGGCAAGCAACATTGGTAAGCGGTGAAATGGCTACTTCGATACATTAGAAGTACAAAAGACTACGTATTAACTTTTGAGAAGACAATGATAAAGTTTGTAGGATATATGGATTCAGATTACGTAGACAGTGTGGACTGCAGAAAGTCGACTTCAGGTTACACGTTTGTATTATCGGGTGGATCAATCAGTTGGATGTTAAAGCTTCAGTCCGTGGTGGTTCTTTCCACGACCAAAATAGAGTACATGGCAGTGATGGAGGCCTTTAAGGAATGTCTTTGATTGAGAAGCATGATAAATCAGTTGGGGCTTTAGCAGAAGGCTGTACCGGTTAATTGTAACAACGAGAGCGCTATTAATTTGGCTAAAAAATCAGTTGATCATTCACGTACTAAACACATTGACGTTTGTCACCATTTTATCCGACAGGTGCTTAAAGGAGGCGTGACTTTGGAGAAGATTCACACCAGCATGAATTCGATAGACATGCTCACCAAGGTGGTTCCTGCAGAAAAGTTCAAATTCTGTGCAACTTCTCAGTTTGGCGAAGGCGTAAAAGGAAGATGGAATGTGCATGAGAAGCATCGATGGAGTTATGATGCAAGGCAGAGATAAATGAAGAGGACAAGAAGTTATATGTTTGATGATTGCAGACATGGTGGAGATTGTTGTATTTGATGTCTTAAATCAAGTAAGATACAAGGCCTGTCGATGCAATTGACAGTCTGTTCAATGTCACCTTCGATGGCATCGAACAGTGCTCGATCCCATTGAAAATTTTTGAATTTTCTCCAGTTGGTCACTGAACTATCTGAGCGTCTTTTCGATGTCATCGGTATGTGTTTGATGACATCGAAGGTTTGTTCGATGTCAAACCTTCGATGTCATCGAACAAGGTTCGATGCAATCGGAGAAAATCGAATTTTCCAATTTGGTCTGTAGTCAGTTTGGGTGTTAGTTCAATGTCATTGACATGGCTTTGATACCATCAAAGGATAAGTTTCGATGACATCGAAGTGTGTTCGATGTCATCGAACTAATCGGCGTATATTTACATAGAACTGCGATTTTACGGGATTTGTTTCCGATTTTGTTTGAGATTACTTCTTGGCCTATAAATATGGATATAAACGGGATTGGGAGGGTATCCTGGGGTTTCTAATTCGTTCAGAGGGTTTTAAGGGTGCAGAAAGGGTTGATTCGAGTTTGTTCGAATCGAGTAAGCTCTTTCTTTTGTAATTTCTGCTTTCATAATAATATTTGTCGCTTTGTGTCATGGTTTTTCCCGCAGGGGTTTTTCCACGTTAAAATTGTTGTCCTTTTCATGTTTGCTTGGTGTAATTGGATTATTCTCTAGATTCTTCTTTGTGTGCTTCCGCGGCCCCCTAACAGAGTATGATTAAATAAATTAGCTTCAATATTCCAAATTAGTATACGTACGTGATATTCGACATACTAAGTGTTGTAAGTCCTTTGAATTTGCAAAAAAAAATAATAAATAAATAGAAAAGTCTTGACCTCGGGTGACCTACAAACGTAAGGATCAGAAATGAGCAACTCAGTAACGTTTTTTAATTGTCAATTTAGGTGACCATTGCTTGGACAGTTTGAATCATTTTATTAGTGTGATTTGAGTGATGTGGTTAATAATATTGTTTCGAGACATCGAAAGCATACCAAGTGTACAGTAGATTGTAGCATAGTGACACCTATGTTACTTGTATGGCTTTCCACTTTTAAAAAGGATCCAAAAAAGACATTTCACATGAACCACTTCCTATATTCACGGGAAGACTAAGGAATTTCAAAGCACACTGAAAAATAACTTTTCATTTACCACTAATTTTATGGTGCCAAATGACTAAATAGGTACATTAACCTCCAATTACCTCTAGGTACACCCTAAAACAAGGTGCCAAACAACACCTCAGTGAACAGGATCATGAAAATTACATACAAAATTGGGCCCACCATAAATCATAAAGGTCCTATGATGTCCATTAATATTTATATTATGACCCGCTATAGTCTTTCATCAGCCTCCTATTTCAGCTCCAGTAAAAATGAGAGGCCAAAACTGATGGACTAAGTGGATGGCATGCACACATATTGGTGGGCCACTCAGATGTCAATGAGCAAAACAATGGTGAACTAACAATTTAGTCTAACATTACCTTTTAAAACAAGATAATCCTAAAAGGGAGCTATATATCTATAGGTCACCATGATATATTTTTGACATCCAATCCATCTATCAGCTTCGTATCCTCATGGCAACTCTTGCAGTTCAAATACTAGCCATATCCAAAGTTTATTTAGGCCACTAGAAATAAATACGTGATAACTAAAACCTCAAGAGTTGTGGATCGACAATCTGCTTCATATCACACAACAACATAGTTCCAATATTAATTTGGATGATTTGGATTTACAAACAGCAGAGTCACATCCACACAGAGAAGTGAATGTGTATCATTTAAAATACACAATCACACGCCAACTTATACAGGTGAGGCTGACACGCCTGAAATACAACCATTGTAACTTTGAAAGCGGATTGGCTGGTGTACCACACACACCAGCTATATAGCCGGTGTAGATACGTGTCGTGCGAAGACGATCGCTGACGCTCCTCGAGCTCCGAGTTGTACGAACGGTTCAAAGGAGATCGAAGTTTCATGGCCCCCAAAAGGATGTATTTATTATATCCACACGGCTCATCAATTTTTCGAGATCATTTTAGAGAATGAGACAAAAAATGAATCATATCCAAATCTCAACTGGAGCACACCACAAATAGCAGCGGGGAATGATTTTCAGTGTTAAAACATTCATAGGACCCACCATAACGTTTATTTTCCATCCAATCTGTTCGTAAGGTCAAAAAGAAAATTTCATATTGATCAAACACTTCTGTGACCCCTAGAAGGGTTGGTAATGCTCAATCCCCTACTGCTTTTTCAGTGTGGTCCATTTGATCCTTAGATCTGTCTTATTTTTCGTCTCAGGCCTTATGATGAGCTCTCCAATTGGATGGACGGTTTGGATATAACACATACCTCATGATGCGACTCACAGAACTTGCTGACGTCAATACACCAGCTATATAGCTGGTGTGAGGTACAGCAGCCAATCCGTTTCCTGTAACTTTACCTCCTTCGGAGCCGTCCAATAAACGCCCAGCAATCTAGTAGTTAAATCATCAAATTAACTTAACCTTTAATCCATTAAATGTACACGAGATGGTCAAATTATCAAATAAGCTTAACTTGGTACATCTAAACTGAGAGCCTTAATTTGGACGGTTCAAATTGGCTTCATTGCATGCCACGTGTAAAATTCTTAGAAAATCCCTACTGCTCGAAATCATCCACTGTGCTCTGCCAAAGCAGCAAAGTTTTTTCTCTAGAGAACGTTATGGCGCAGGTGTGAAAGTTGGGAGTTTTAGAAATCCATATAAATTGATGTGTGGATGATATTAAATCTGTCCAACTAGTAGGCCATCTGTCTATCTTTACACATTCACCCAGTGGACCCGGATTGTCCTACCCGACCGTCTCTAGCCAAGAATGGGCAATTTTGTTGGTGGGCCCACCAAGAAATCCATATAAATTGATGTGTGGATGATATTAAATCTGTCCAACTAGTAGGCTACCTGTCTATCTTTACACATTCACCCAGTGGACCGGATTGTGTCCTACCCGGCCGTCTCTAGCCAAGAATGGCCAATTTTGTTGGTGAGCCCACCATGATGTATTTATTTATCCATGCTGTCAATCTTCTATCAAATCATTTCAAGGTATGTGCATAAAAATGAGGCAGATCCAACTGTCAAGTGGACCACACCAAATAATAAGCTTGGGTTGCACTAAATGTACAAAGCATTAAATATAAATTGCATTAAATGCAAGAGTCATCTTTGGTGGTCCACTTGAGCATTGGATCTACCTCATTTTTGCTCACATACCTTTAGAGCTGAGCATATCTGATCCGATCCGGTGGATCCGACCCGATCAGACCCGATCCGACCCGTTCCGAACCGAACCGACGGCCCGGATCAGTGCGGATCGGGTAGGGCCATTCAAATCCGACTTTTTTATCGGATCAAGATCGGGTTGTGGCCAATCCGGACCGATCTTATCCGAAAACCGAATCAGAATGGATCCGACCCGATCCGGAGTTGTTCTTATCAATAATTATCACGCCCCAGACTCGGTGATTGGACTCACAAGGAACCCGATAGCCGGTTCCGGCCGCAACAGCATCCGTAATACCCCATTCTCGATTCCTGACTCTAGTTCCGATCCTGGGATCCCACAATGAGAATTTTCATAACATAAATCTAATCCAATAGAGCATACCCAAGATCATAATACAGTAATCTCATAAAGTAACCATAGGAACGCATTGTAAAATCCACTAGAAATTTAAACTTTTACAAGTACATAAGGCTCAAAAGGAAATACATAAGGTAAGAAATGAAGAGAAAAGTCTACAACGGGTCTTTAGCACGCTCCAATCCAATGCCCCACCGCTATTACGCCGACCTAGGATCTCCTGCACGCATCAATCGTGCATAAGCTTATAGAAAGCTTAGAGGACGGTGAAGGTGTGTGGCAATGGTGCTCAGAAGAAGATAGGAGAGAATTCATAAGGAAATATGAATGATACTAGCCATATCGAGGCTAAGCTATGAATGCAGTAAGCCGTACCCAGGGCTATGCAATGCAATACATGAGTACTGGGTGCTATACCAAGGCGATATAACATAAGGCTTATACAGCCAATGTCAATGCAATGCGAAGTAATGTTAGTCCTCATATCTAATCAAGTACAGTTCCATCATAAAGAATCCACCGGGGTCAAGTACACTGCAGGATAACTGCCACTCTCCAAGACCCGCACAGTCAAACGAGCGTAAGAGACCTCACTACCAGCCTGTGGACAACCAATGACCAGCGAGGCTCGATGGTAGCGGACCCATTTACGAGCTGGTCAGAGTCAGCCTAGCTATGCCCCCTCACTCAGGCCGGTAAGGCCAAACCCCATCTCAACCGACCTCGCAACAGTGAGAGTCGCGACCTAATGATATAAGGCACTCGGGCGCTCATGATTTCCACTTGGTATCGGCGTTGAGGCGTCTCCTTGATACCGTGAAGGTTTAGGGGCTTTCACTCAGGGACATCCTATGCGCCCCAAATGTTCATGTATCATTTTCGGTGTCCACACACGGCCATCCACGATATACCTGTGGAGGCTACGACCCTGATGAAGCAAGAGCGAATATCCACATGTTATGCAATGCTAGATGCATAAATCACACAATCACTCATGCATCAATCTCAAGCATCCATCGTGCTCAAGAGGGAAAACTTCATCCCTCGAAGAGATACCAAAATGTCCTACACAATGGCACAACTATGGCCAATCATACCTTAACCAAGCATGCATATGACGCATATGAGAGTGGGTCATGAAGATGAATAGGGGTGCCAATGAGGTGAAGATGAACTCTCTACCCTAACCATGAAGGGTATAGGTACTTAACCAATTCCTCATAAGGAATATATAACCTCTAGTGGGGGCCTATTTACCTGGAGTAGCCCACGAGACTAAGCATACAAGCTACGGGCCTAAATAATATAGAGATGGGCCTAGCAAGAGTCTAAGGTGGGCATTCAACCACACTTAGATACAAACGGGCATAGAGGGGTTCATAATGGGGACATTCAACCACCATTTCTCAAAAAGCATAACCAACCATAATCCATATAGCTGCAAGGCCCAAGGCTCACATCCAAACCACATACATAAGCCTCATATAATGGCATAAGAAAAAGGAGTCAATACTACCTTCAACAACATGGGTCCAAAGAGGGGAATCAAGGCCCAAGGCCCAAGTCTCAGTGGCCATAGAGTCCATGCATTAAGTTAGACTTGGTGGGCAGCCCATGAACACAAATACATGGCCCAAAAACAAGTCTAAGTTGGGTGAAATGGGCCTCACAACATTAGCCCAATAATTGGTAATTTAAGTGGGCACTCAAGGGCCCAATTCCATCCTCACCTCAACCCACAAGTCCAGCAAAATGGTGGAAGCAGCCCTTACATATTGCTGGGCCCAGCTGGGATGTCCCAGCCCAATCTGGGCCCGCTGGAAGTCCCAAAATCTAGTTTATATCTGGGTCCCACAAATGATCATCAATGGTGACCCAAAAATGTATTAATTAAGCCCAAGAATATTCTAAAATATGAGGGAGCAACAAATACCAAAATTCCTCAATATGGTGGGCCCCACATCCAATTAAAATCCAACAATAAGAATGTTTATTTGGGGCCCTTGCTGGACTTTCAGCCCACCCAATATCCTGGGCCTATTGAAGTCTAAAAACTTGTCGAATCATGTGGGAATTAATCCCGTAAGGGCCAGCATTACTCATAGGGACCCCCAATATATGGAGGAAGAGGATTTGGCACACAAATCAAGTGGGTCTGCTGCTGGACTGCAAGTCCAGCAGCAACCCAACTGCAGTGGACGTCCCATGGGCCTGGGCGGTCTAAGGCCTGGATGGCCTGGGCTAAGGCATACATCAAGGTGGGCTCCACATAAACTGAGGTTGACCCCACAGGGGACGTTCACCATGCGTGGACCCTCCCACATGGGCCACCCAAATGGGGAACGGCATGGATGAAACACGCATCATGGTGGGCCTGCACGCTGGACGGCCAGCCATGCTGGACGTCAGCCCAGCTGGACATCCAGCAAGGGCGTTGGTCCAGCCCAATGGCCCCACAATCATGGCCCAATGGGCCCTCTATAATATCAAAGGTGGGCCCCAAAAATCATACACCAGGTCCAGTGGGCTAGGGCCCAAAAATTTATACACAACAAAGAGGACAGTAAGGTTTGGAAGAAAATTCTGCTCATACATGTTGCTGTCCTCAATTTGGGCACTCCATTGGAGTGACTCCAGGGCCTCTAAAATTCTGAAAATTGGGGGCTAAGGTCCCTCAATATGTATACAACAAGATGGAGTCCAGAAAAGTGTCCCACCTATAGTAGAAATATTTATGAATTAAGGCTTTTATCAGACTATATTGTTGGACTGCACAACAGAAAATTTGGCAGTCCAACCATCTTGGCCCACTCTTTCGGATGCCTAAATGAGGTCGGTTGAAGGTAAAATTTGACATGCATATAGGTGGGGTTCACACCTTCAAGAAACATATATTACATGGCACCAAACACCCCACCAAATGTCCAAAAATCTAGGCTCAAGATGACCCAAAAATCTGTCCAGACAGTTTCTGGACAGCAACAAATAACTGAATTAAAATAATTATAAACATCATAAAATGGGAAAATCACCCCAAATAATTTGTGGTATGGACCACCCCACTGGGCCCCATAAACATCTAGACCATCCCCACCCTTAAAAGTTCTTTGCATGTATCCATTTTGGAGCATTTTGGGCACAACATCCAAGGAGTGGACTGTCAAGAACGTCCACTCCCTTGGGATGGTCTGAATATTTTTAGACCACAAGGTGGGCCACACACACATGATCAAAAATGTTAAACAAGAAAAGAACGAAGATTCGGCCACAAGGGAAGGGGCTCCGCCACATTGAGGCCCTTCCCTTCATCACACAAGCTCAACATATCTACTATTACAAGATTACAAAGATCTACATGATCATGGGACTTTCTACTTGAGATCTATGGTGGAGATTGCATCTCCACCAAGGATCAAGGGTCTAGATGACCCAAGGATCCTTGATCAAAGAAAGAAAAGCCATGTAGGTGTCCATGAAGAATGGCCCCTTGCATGGAACATGCATGCACGTAGGATGGGCTATAAGCCAAATCCATGAAGTCTTAGGGGCCACCACCATCATTTGATGGGCCTCACAAGCTTCCAAATGAAGGAAAAGAGAAAGGACAACTAAGAAATGAAGAAAATCAAAATTTGTAACTTCACGCACACCCACCTCAATAATCTAGCTCCAAATCTACACCACCATGATCCTCAAGCTCAAAGGAAGAGGTTTCTAAGGGTGAGATGGGTTAGAGAAGGTTGGATTGGAGGGGATTTGAGGTAGAAGGGGCTAGAGAAGATGGAAGGGGTGGGACGTTGGAGGGGCTTGCTAACAAATGGAGAAGAGAAGGAAAGAGGAGAAATGAGAGGGAAAGAGAGGTAGCTAGGGAGTTGTAGAAAAAGGTAAGCATTGTCTCTCTAAAAGAGACTACCTAGATTAGAGAAATGGAATGATTAGGCTAGGGAGATACAACCAATGTTGTTAGGGGCAAGGCTCTAGCTATAGGGTTTCTAGAAACCTACACCTAGGCAATGACATCACCCATGGGAAAACATGTATGGCCATGGTGGGGGTCCACCAATCACACATCATTGGCCCAAATCGAGCATGACCCATAACTTGTGATGTATACGTTGGATTCAAGCACGGGACACGGTGTTGGAACCGTGGTGCCGATGCGGACGCAATGGCATAGGTTTCGGGTTGATCCGAGTTAGGTCGACATGATCGAACTTGAGGATGACTGCAAACACTATCCGTAGGTCGCGGGTCGCCGAGATTCGACCAGTAGGACCGCGGGACCTAAAGGAACGACGTGCACACTTGGGTTAGGGTCTTACAATAATTCTACTTCTTCCAGTGGTATGGTCCAGTGGTATGGTCCACTTGAGCTTTGGATATGCATCAATTTTGGGTTCAACCGCTGAAATGATATGGAAAAACGAATGGACAACGTGGACAAACCACATACATTCACGGTGGGCCCCAACGGAGTTTACTTAGTATAATAAATAGAGGATTTACTGGTGTACCATACACAGCTATATAACTGTTGTAGGATAGCTAATGTAGGCGTAGGTTAGGTACATGTCGTGTGAAGATGAGCACTGACGCTCCTCGAGCTCTGAGTTGTACGAACGGTTCAAAGGAGATCAAAGTTATATGGGCCCCACAGTGATGTACATTTATTATATCTACACCGTTCATCTATTTTTAGAGATCATTTTAGAACATTATCCAAAAAAATGAATCATATTCAAAGATCATCTGGACCACACCACAAATAGCAGTGGAGATAATGATTTTCACCGTTAAACAATTCGTAGGGCCCACCATAACGTTTATTTTCCATCCAATCTGTTCATAAGGTCACAATGACCTGAATTAAGAGGCAAAACAAATTTCAAATTGATCCAAAACTTCTGTGAGGCTGTGACCCCAAAAAGGCTTTCAATGGTAGATGTTCAATCCCCACTGCTTTCTTCAGTGTGGTCCACTTGATAGTTAGATATACTTTATTTTTCATCTCAAGCCTTAAAATAAGCTCGCCAAATGGATAGACAGTTTAGATATAACACATGCCCCATGATCAGACCCACGGAACTTGCTAACGTCAATGCAGCAATAGCCACTTTCGTGCACGGCATGTTACAGGCTTACAGCTGCACTCCATGTACAGCACGTCAATGCAGCTGTAGCGCCTCGAACTCTGAGTTGTACGAACGGCTCAAATGGGGAACGGAGTGGTCGGTGGTCTATGGGCCCCAACATGATCAATCTGATCTTTATTTTTTCTATTCATCTAGACCTTTATGACCTAATCAACATATTGGATTTCAAATAAACAGTACATTAGGCCTTAGGAGGATTTTAATTGTGGATATCCAATCACTATTGTTTTCCTGTGGTGTGGTCCACCTGAGATTATATCCCTCTCATATTTTGGGTCAAGCGCTAAAATGATTTTTTAAAATGGATGAACGGAATGGATTAAAAACATTTTGACTAGGGGAGTAGCCAATCCGTTTCTGCTCAAATGAGATTAACACTACATGGACCCCACAATGAAATATTTATTATATCCATACCGTTTATCCATTTTTCATGATCATTTTAAAGATTTGGAAAAAAACTAATCATATCTAAAGCTCAAATGGACCACACTGAAAATAGCAGCGAGGATAATGATTTTCACCATTAAAAAAGTCGATCCGAATCGTACCCAACTCGATCCGACTCGGTTTCCCTGACCAAGTCGGACTCGGTTCGGGTCAGGCTAACCATGTGTCGGATCGATTCAAGTTCTATGTCTCAGACCCGGACCCAGATCGGATCGAGTTCGGATCAGCCTAGCTACATTTCGGACCGAATCGAGTTGGACCCAATCCAATCTGACTCGGTCTGATGCCCAGCTCTACATACCTTAAAATGACCTGAGAGAAAGATGGACTGCATGGATAAACAGATGCATCATGGTGGGCTCTCCCACAAAACTGCCTGTTCTTGGCTAGAGGGGGTAGGACGCAATCTACGTCCCTCCCCAACACACACCAGAATGGGTGTTGAAACTCTTGTGAGTACCATCGGGCCTTGAGTAGGTACCCTTAGTAGTAGGGGTGCACATGGTTCGGTTCAGTCCAGTTCTTTGGTGAAACTGGAACCGAACTGTTCCCAACAATTCCAAGAAAACTAGAACTGGAACCGGACCGTTTGCACCCTAGAACCGAATCAGAACCAGACCGTAAAAAACCGATTCAGTTCTGATTCGGTTTTACAGTTTTGGGCTTTTATAATTTAGTCCAATTACATAGTTGAATTTTATAATCTAGCCCAATTGTATGGTTTTTTATAATCCAATCTAATTACACTGTTTTTAAGAGACAGAGAGGTCACGAAAGGGGGAGAATAACGAAATATTATTATTATTACTATTTGAATGTTTTAAAAATAAAATTTAAATATTTATTTACTGAGGGGTTCGGTTCCAGGTTCAGTTCACTGTCCAGTTCGGTTTTACAGAACCCCAAACCAAAAACCGAGCCGAACTAATCAGTTCTTTGATTTTCAGAACTGAAACTAGTGCACTTCGTAATCGGACCAAACCGTGCGGTCTGGTCAGTTTCTGGTAGCCCTCTCATATTTTCATTGGATACCAAAAGTCATTCTTAGAGGTCTACACGAGTCGAGCTTGGCACAACTTGACTCGGCTCAGCCATTAACTGACCCAAGCTCAAACTCGGCTCGGCTTGGTCCTCGAGCCTGACTGGCCAGCTTCGCGCTGTTCGGTCAACAGCTCGGGCCAGTTCAAGCTAAGATCGAGCCTGTGCGGTATTTTCACAAACACATGAAAGTGCACTTTCAATTTCTTACTATACATAAAACATAGTAGCTGTTTATAGGTATTTCATCAAACACCTTGCAAGCAACATCAAAATCAAGAAAAAAAAGGTATTTGTTTCATATACATACCTTCCTTGCCACTAGCTAACACTTCGTCAAGTCATTTTATCAAACACTTGGTGAGCAACATCAATATCAAAGTAACTGAGTCACCAAAATAGTTCGATTCGAGTTTGATTCGAGTTGGGGTTCGATTTTTGTCGAGCCGAGTCGAGCCCAAACTCGTTTTGAAATTTTTTCAAGCTAAAAAAACCAACTCAACTCGGCTTGAACTCAGTTTCAAACAGAGTCGAAACAAGATTTTTTGAGTTGAGTCGAGCGATCTAACCGAGCTAACTCTGTTCGTGTACAGCCATAGTCATTCTCATCCATAACTTAAGTGAGCCACACTATGTAAAATAATGCATAAAACATTATACATAACAACAAGTGGGCCACCAAATTTCCAGACGTCAGTCGCATCTTAGAGTTATTGAACAACATCCATCTGAAAAAATAAAAATAAAATCAGTTTTTAAAGGTTTAGATTCAAAAAGTTCTTCCACATGTACAATATAATGTGAGCAAGCACGAATTTACGTTATTGGCAAGGTTCCGGTCGAGTTGCATGTGTTGCATGAATGATTCCCCCTCTACTAGTCAGCCGGAGTACGTGAAATCATTCCACGTTAACGTTGCATGTAGTTACCGTCCATTGGAGCTGTTTGGGTCTGACCCGTGGTGTTTTTATAGAATCCACACCGTGAATCTGGGGTTCCCAGACATACTAGTCTGAGATACCAAAATTCAGCTTGATCTATATCTGAGGTGGGTCACACAAATGGAGGACATTAGGGAAGCAATGCATGCCATACAAACTTCCAGATCAAATAGGGTGTCCACATTATTTTTTATAACCAATCCAAACCATTCATCAGGCTTGAACAACCTAATGAATGGACACACAAAAAACCAGACCTTAAAAAAATTCAGATGCTACGTTAATATATTGGCCTTAGGCGTGAGAGTACATTGCTCCCTATGGCGTGTCGCAATAAACGTTAGACTAGCATAATTCTTTTGGAGGACCGTGAACATGAGCTTTCGGAATAGATGCATGGCGGAGATTCTACGTCACATTACGTAAGGGTGGGCCCACACTGAGGAACGCACGATTACCTCACGTGCGCTTGGACGCGTGTTAAAAAAATCCGTAGCATGTGCCCTCATCCATCTCTCATCTCTCGCGATACGAGAGGAGATTCATGGAGGAGAAATTGACCACTGTTGTGCCACCTGTTACCACCCGTCTTTTTCGGAGTAAGCCATTCTGTACGGACACACTATTTGTAGATGAAAATACCCTTACATTCACTATCTATGGCTACGGATTATAACTGTAGCTATAGCCATTGAGCCACCAGAATGTAAAACTATTTTCGTCTGCAAATAGTGTGTCCGTACGGATTGGTTTACTTTGGGAAAGTAAAGTGTGGAAGTGTGTTGAAAGGACGCCGGGTAAAACGTGGCATTTACAATGGTCAATTTCTCTTCATGGAGCCGTGAGCCACCTACACTTAACCGCGAGCGGATTAGCTGTTAACTCTTAGGTGGACCACAAAACTAGAAACAGTGATGAATGGAAATTAAAAACTTTTTGTGGGCCAAATTTTTTTGGATCAAGTTGATACTTATATTTTTCTTCATCTAGCTCTTATTGACATTATAAAAATCTTATATGACAAAGAAAAATTACGAAACCCTTAAGAATTTTTAATGATGAGGCACTCAAACACTACTGTTTCCTGTGATGTGGTCCACCTGAGACTTAGATATGCTTATTTTTTTATGAAAACATTATAAAATGTTCTATAGAAACGTATGGACGGCGTGGATATAAGCATATCATCAATATGGGCCCCATATCAAGGGTAACACCCACACCATCTAAAGTGTTACCCGCGTAACACCTGATCCGCTCAAAAACGTATGCAGTCCTTTCCGTACCCCGAAACACGAATTCGCCACTCCCTCCGTCTCTCTCTCTCTCTCTCTCTCTTCAAAAATAAATCCCTGCTGTTATCTAAAACATATTTTTTAAAAACGACCTCTCTCTTATGAGGTACCTTTTCTAGCTGATAACTATCAACGAATCGGAGCCTCTTTGGCTACTCTCTCTCTCTCTCACGTCAGTTGCATTGCAGGAAATAGTGTTGAATGAGTGTCGACCATTAGAAACCTTTCGGGGGCCATAAATGTTTTGGATAAGCTGATCTTTGTTTTTTCTCTTCATCTGGGGGCTGTACGACCTAATCAACAGATTGGAAGTCAAATAAACAGTACAGTGGCCCTTAGGAGGATTTTAATGGTGGATATCCAATCACTATTGTTTTCCTGTGGTGTGGTCCATCTGATATTTAGATCTCTCTCATTTGGCTATCAAGACCTTAAATGATCTGTAAAAATGGATGAACGGAATGGATGAAACAAATACATCATGGTGGGCCCACAGAGCACCGACCACTAGCCACGTGGCTGGTGGCATGGGGAGTAGCCAATCCGTTTCCGAACAGAACACCGGATTTTACAGCT
Organism: Magnolia officinalis; assembly: GCA_021015155.1. NCBI lineage: Eukaryota > Viridiplantae > Streptophyta > Magnoliopsida > Magnoliales > Magnoliaceae > Magnolia > Magnolia officinalis. The sequence continues at coordinate 30,036,574 of JAJHSJ010000004.1, read as the reverse complement.
TTTCGTTTAGACCGATGAATATTTCCTCCTCAAGGCAACCCAACGGACCGGACTGTTTGGAATTTGGATTCCTTGCTTAGTACCATCTCTCACAATCGTGACCCAAATCTGGACGGTGTGGATTCATCCAAGCGATATTTTGGAATATTTCAGCTTTTTCTCTCTTTTTTTTTTTGGCGGGAAATGTATTTCCTTATTACAGTTCCTATTAATCTTAATAGGTGATTTAATTTTCTTATTACAGTTCCTATTAATCTTAATAGGTGATTTAATTTTCTTATTACAGTTCCTATTAATCTTAATAGGTGATTTAATTTTCTTATTACAGTTCCTATTAATCTTAATAGGTGATTTAATTTTCTTATTACAGATTCTATTAATCTTAATAGGACATAAATCAATGGCAGGAGGGAGCTTTTTTTTTTTTCCCAAGATGTACGGACATTCTAAAGTTAATACCATCATCGGTTTTCCACTGTTATTGCTAGCAAATCTTTTTCCACAAAGCCGTACTTCTTTTCGGAACTTTGATTGGGTTTTCTTTTGGAAAAGGAAGAAATTGGATGTCTTTTTCACCCATGGAAGTAAAGGATTCCGAGGTTGTTTCCTTCATTACTAAGAAACCCTTTTTCGTATTATTCCATTTCTTATGGGGAGTTTTGTATATTTTCATCTTTGTATTTGATTAGATGAAGAAGGTATTGAAATTTGCATAACTGGGTTGTTTTAGGAGTGAAGGAAGGATGAGTTTGATCGATTTGGTCCTCTCATGGTCTATTGAAGATATCTTCGATGAGAAACGCTACATAGATAAGGTCTGCTCTCTCTCTCTCTCTCTCTCTCTCTCTCTCTCTCTCTCTCTCTATTTGCAGCTTCTTTCCTCGAACATCCCTTTTGATTTGGTGAAAGTGAAACACGTTGGAGGCGGTGAGGGCATTTTTGTCCTTTTCCTCGGTTGCAGCTGTTTTCATGGTGTCTGGCGGGGAGGCGAGTTGCTTGTTACCCTCGCCAAAGGAAGTTCCAGTCGGTGGAATCTAAATGGGGGTTATACAGATGTCCATGAGAAATCCACCCCGTCCATCGGTTTCTCCAGATCATGTTACGACATAATCCTAAAAATGTGGCGGATCTAGAAGTCAAGTGGGCCACACGACAGGAGACAGTGAAATGTAAATGCCCACCGTTGAAACTTTCCCTGGGCCTACCCTTATGTTTATATTTCATCCAAAACGTTTACAAGGTCATTCCCACTCGAATGAACTGAAAAAGACAAATATTAGCCTGATCCAGAAAGAACATCTGTGGCCTCGAGAAGTTTTCTACTGTGGATATTCAACCCTCATTGCTTTTGGTATCGTGTGGCCCACTTGAGTTTTGGATGTGTCTCGTTTTTGGGCTAATGTCCTATCATGGTCTTGATAAATCGATGGACGGGGTGGATTTCTGATGAACATCGGGGTGGGCCCCACGTAGTTTCCACCTACATAACTTCCTGTTGGCGGGGCACAGGCAACTCGCGTCAGTTTGGAAGGCATGCATTTGGAACTTTAACACGTGGCTTAAAATAAGGCGTCCAAAATTGTAGGTCCCGCTAGACGGTTTATCAACTACTTCAGAATTTGTGGTTGAGAATTTTGCAACTGTGAACCCCACCTTTTATCCAAATATTTTTTTGGAGCAATACAAATTTAACTTGCAAACTTAGACCTCCACGTACTGACGCCAAAAATCGAGACGAAAATACCCCTTCTTTAACAAGGTAGACTTGGTCTCATGGTGGTCTGTGGGCCCCACCATGATGTATGCTTTTCATCCATGCCGTTTACATATTTTTCCAGGTCATTTTATGGTATGAGACCAAAAATGAGGTATATTCAAATCTCAAGTGTACCACGTTATAGGAAACAGGGTTGAATGAGCGTCGACCGTTAAAAACTTTTTGGGGGCCCACTGTGATGTTTGTGAGAAATCCTCCCTGTCTAAGTTCATTCATAGGGTCACAAAGACCTCGATGAAGAGGAAAAACAAATTTCATAATGATCCAAAACTTCTGTAACCCCTAAAAGGGTTTCAATGGTAGACGTTCAATTCCCCACTGCCTTTTACAATGTGGTCCACTTGATTGTTAGATCTATCTTATTTTTCATCTCAAGCTTTAATATGAGTTCGCCAAATAGATGGACGGTTTGGATATAACACATACCTTATAAAAGGACCCACAAAAAGTGGTGGGGATTACAACAGAAGAACAAAAAAAAAAAAAAAAACCAGGAACCTATGGCTACAGATTATAACCGTAGCCATAGCCGCAGCCCATGCTTTTTCGATATGTCCTTCGATATGTATCGAAGGTCTTTCGATATGATCGAAAAAGGTCCAGAACTGTCCAGCGAATTTGCCTAAAAAATCTTGCAATTTTCGATACATATCGAAGTGTTTTCGATATTATCGAAGCTATAGCTACGGATTATAGCCGTAGCCATAACTGTAGTCCGTAAATGTCTATGAATTTTTTTATTTTTATTTTTATTTTTACATGGAGAACTTTACTCTGCCTACAATTTTCTCTAATACATATTTATATAAATATGTATATATAAGCATGTAAAAAAAAAAAAAATTCTCTCTTTTTTTCATTTCTTTCTTTATTTATTTAATAAGAATATCTTCTAAACCAAAATTAGTTACTTGATGTACCCTATAAGATTTTGGGTAGGAGAAGCTACTTTAGCCAACCAACCTGATTATTTTCCAAGATTCCATCAGGTCAACTACTTTAGCCTTAATATGAGATAAAATTTGGAAAAATAGTGTCGATACAGGGGAGTTTGGATTGTAAGTAACTTGATATAAGCTACCTATGCATTAAGTAGCTTATCTTGGTTTCTACTTCTTAAGCTGAAGTGATTAAGTAACTTTAAGTAAAAAATTACTTATAATTGATCTTAAACCAAGCTTACTTATCTCGAATAAGCTACTTATCTACTGTTGTAGGTATACAAAGTAACTTATTTCGGGGTATCCAAACAGGCCCTAAAAGCTAAATACCTTACCCCGCTGAATTTCATGTTTCCCTGGCTGAATTTCGTGTTTGTCCCGCTCAATTTCTAGGTTGCCCCGTTGAATTTCAAGTTTACCCCGCTGAATTTTCAGTTTGCACTGCTGAATTTCATGTTTGCCCCGCTCAATTTCTAGTTTGCCCCGCTCAATTGAAAATTAAGCGGGGCAAACTACAAATTGAGCGGGGCAAACTGAAAATTGAGCGAGGCAAACTGAAAATTGAGCGAGGCAAACCAAAAATTGAGCAGGGCAAACATGAAATTGAGCGGGGCCAACGAGAAATTCAGCGAGGCAAACATAAAATTGAGCGGGGCAAACTAGAAATTCAGCGGGGCAAACATGAAATTGAGCGAGGCAAACTAGAAATTCAGCGGGGCAAACCGACAATTAAGCGGGGCAAACATGTACATTAAACAAATACTTTTTTTCTCCCTTCTTTTTTTTTTTTGGTTTTTATGTTACTTAGAATGTGTTTGATAAAACACTTGTAAAACCATTGTAGTTCAGGTGTTTATGAAAATGCGTCATGGTAAGGGCTGCATCACTCTAGGTGAGGCTGGGGTGCACCTAATATACTCTTGAAAATTAGGTGGCTTTTCAGCTATAGGACAAGACGTAGCAAATCGTTTACATTCTCTCTGCTTGTGCAATCGTTTGCATTCAGCGGGGCAAACTGCCAATATTAGCAAGGAATGGATGTTTAATTGACCTATAAGTGAGGGAATAGAAACTTTACAGACATCATTTTCCAATAGTCAATGAAAGAACCAATTTTATGAACTAAACATCTCTCTTACGTTGAAAAGTTATTAGATGTGAAACAAACAAATTGTTTCCTTTTAGTGTTCAAATTGAAGGGAAAAAGTGAAATAGCATGGAGCTATAAGAAATCAAAGCAATAATAAAGAAACCTGAATTAACAAAAAGGAGAGGGAGACCCTCAAGGCCATCTGTAAGGTCTCGACCTCGGCACAGGTTGTCGCAGCCACTTCCTGCTCCGCAGCTTGGGCCTGGATCTCGGCCTTAGCTGTCTCGAGCCTCCGACCTTCCTGCTCGACGTGACCCCTCATCTTGAGGAAAGCTTGGCAGGATGCGAGAACTCCAATGACACCCTGCAAAGAGGGAACAACAAGAAGTTAGCCGACCAAAAAGAAAAAATGCATACAGGAAAAAAAAGAGACACACGCCTTTACCTTGATCAACATCGACACCACCCCACCTAGCAAGGGTTCAGGTTACAGGGCGAGCATGGAGTCGATCTTCTCTTCACTCACATGGTGGTTGCCCCATTATTTGCAAGGAATTTATGTTCTGGTATGTGTCTTATTCTTCAATTTTCAGTTTGCCCCGCTCAATTTCTAGTTTGCCCCGCTCAATTTCTAGTTTGCCCTGCTCAATTTCTAATTTGCCCCGCTCAATTTTCAGTTTACCCCGCTCAATTTCGTGTTTGCCCCGCTCAATTTCTAGTTTATCCCGCTCAATTTTAAGTTTGCCCTGCTCAATTTCATGTTTGCCCTGCTCAATTTTCGGTTTGTCCTGCTCAATTTCTAGTTTGCCTCGTTCAATTTTCAGTTTGCCCCGCTGAATTTCTAGTTTGCCCCGCTCAATTTTTAGTTTGCCCCGCTCAATTTCTAGTTTGCCCCGCTCAATTTCATGTTTGCCCCACTCAATTTCATGTTTTCTCTGTTGAAATTCATGTTTCCCCCGCTGAATTTCATGTTTGTCCCGCTCAATTTCTAGGTTGTCCCGCTGAATTTCATGTTTGCCCCGCTCAATTTCTAGTTTGCCCCACTCAATTTCATGTTTGTCCTGCTGAATTTCATTTTTGCCCCACTCAATTTTATGTTTGCCCCGCTCAATTTTCAGTTTGCCCCGCTCAATTTCATGTTTACCCCGCTCAATTTTCAGTTTGCCCCGCTCAATTTCTAGTTTGACCGTGAATCTAAACGGAATCGCCAGAAATGACCATGAAATGCATAGAAATGACACTGAAGTTAAGCGAATTGACCTTGAAATGCATGGAAATGACCATGAAGTGAAGGGAATTGACCGTGAAGTGCATGGAAATGACCATGAATCTAAACGAAATCGCCGAAAATGACCGTGAAATGCATAGAAATGACACTGAAGTGAAGCGAATTGACCGTGAAATGCATGGAAATGACCATAAAGTGAAGGTAATTGACCGTGAAGTGCATGGAAATGACTGCGAATCTAAATAAAATCGTTGGAAAGGACTGTGAAATGCATAGAAATGACACTGAAGTGAAGCGAATTGACCGTGAAATGCATGAAAATGAGCGTGAAGTGAAGGAATTTGACCATGAAGTGCATGGAAATGACCGTGAATCTAAACGGAATCGCCGGAAATGACCGTGAAATGCATGGAATTGACCGTGAAGTGAAGGGGAATCGCCGGGATTGACCGTGAAATGCATGGAATTGATCGCGAAGTAAATGAAATAAATGAAATTGACCACAAACTGATTGAAATTGTCCGCGAAGTGAATGAAATGGATTTTCGACGATCGACCTGATGGAATCTTAGAAAATAACAAGGTTAGTTGGCTAAAGTAGCTTCTCCTACCCCAAAATCATATTTGGTACGTCAAGTAACTAATTTTGGTTTAGAAGATATTCTTGTTAAATGAATAAAGAAAGAAATGAAATAAAGAGAAAAAAAAAAATTATATGCTTATATATACATATTTATATAAATATGTATTAGAGAAAATTGTAGGTAGAATAAAGTTCTCCATGTTAAAAAAAAAAAAAAAAAAAAAAGTTCGTAAACTTTTACGGACTACAATTATTGCTACGGCTATAATCCGTAGCTATAGCTTCGATAGATATCGAAAACACTTCGATATGTATCGAAAATTGCAGGATTTTTTAGGCAAACTCACTGGACAGTTCTAGACCTTTTTCGATCATATCGAAAGACCTTCGATACATATCGAAGTACATATCAAAAGACCTTCGATCCATAGCAAAGGACATATCGAAAAAGCATGGGCTGCGGTTATAGCTCGGTTATAATCCGTAGCCATAGGTTTTTGGCTTCTTCTTTTTGTCTGTTGTAATCCTCACCGCTTTTTGTGGGTCCTTTTATGAGGTATGTGTTATATCCAAACCATCCATCTATTTGGCAAACTCATATTAAGGCTTGAGACGAAAAATAAGATAGATCTAACTATCAAGTGGACCACATTGTAAAAGGCAGTGGGGAATTGAACGTCTACCATTGAAACCCTTTTAGGGGTTACAGAAGTTTTGGATCATTATGAAATTTGTTTTTCCTCTTCATCGAGGTCTTTGTGACCCTATGAATGAACTTAGATGGGGAGGATTTCTCACAAACATCACAGTGGGCCCCCAAAAAGTTTTTAATGGTCGACGCTCATTCAACATTGTTTCCTGTAATGTGGTACACTTGAGATTTGGATATACCTCATTTTTGGTCTCATATCATAAAATGATGTGGAAAAATATATGGACGGCATGGATGAAAAGCATACATCATGGTGGGGCCCACAGACCACCGACCATCCGCCATTAGCTGGTGGCGGGGGGAGTACCCAATCTGTTTCCCTGAAAGGAGGGGTATGTTCGTCCTCAAATTCGCTGTCCGTATGAGCAGGTCTAAGTTCGCAAACTAAGGGCCTGTTTGTTAACACTTAATTTTTGCACTTAACGCGGAATTGGGAAAATATTCCGTATTTAGTGGTGTTTGTTAACGCGTCGTTACCACGGAAGAAGGAAAGCTCTAAGTGGTTTTTCATTGAATTCTTTTCGTGATAAGAGTCTGGCTTAATGGTGAACGCTGAATCCGCTCCGTGAATTTGTTATTAAACAAAATTTTTTGTTTCCAAAATTATCCCTTTTTAAGTTAATACGACAATTGCTTCTCTTTAAATTGTTCGCGCACTACAAAATCAACTTTCAACTTCTGAAATTTCTTTGTTCCCCACCATGATTTATGTGACTGATCAACACCATCCATCAACTTTTTCATATCATTTAAAGTGTGAACCAAAAAAAGAGGTAGGTCCAAGGATTAACTGGACCACGAGGTGGGGATTGAACGTCCACCATTAAAAACTTCTTAGGAGTTGGAGAAGTTTCGAATCAAGCTGATATTTGTGTTTTCACTTCATCCACGTCTACATGACCTAATAAATAGGTTGGATGGTAAAAAAACATCACCGTTGCCCCTAAAAAATTTTCAATGGTAAATGTTCAATTTACGCTGTTTCTGGTGGTGTGGTCCACTCGAGGTTTGGATATGCTCAATTTTTAGGTTAAAGGCTTAAAATTATGTGATAAAAGAGATGGACGGAGTGGATACAATGCATGAATGACCGTGGGGACCACAGAGTTTACTCAGTGCACTTATCGTACTGAGTTACTTAGTACGCAATTCGCTTCCTGGGCGGGGACGGGATTGAAGTGACGTCACCAAGTTATGTGGGCCCCACCATGATGTTTGTTTTGTATCCATACCGTCCATCCATCTGGAGAGATCATTTTAGGACAAGATCTAAAGAATGAGTTACATCCAAAGATCCAGTGGACCCCACCATAGAAAACAGTGGAGAGAGTGACACTACCATTGAAAACTTCTAAATGCCACAAAAGTTTTCGATCAAGCTGATGTTTGTGTTTTCCCTTCTTTAATGCTTTTTAAACTTTTGAATAGGTTGGATTTCGAAAAAACATTATGGTGGGCCTTAAGAAGGTTTCAACGGTGGACATCAATCTTCCCATTGTTTTTTGTGGTGGGGTCCACTAAAGCTTTGGATCTGCCTCATTCTTCGGGTCATGCATTAAAATAATATCTCCAAATGAATGGACGTTGTGGATACAACACATACATCATAGTGGGGTCCACAGAACTTGGTGACGCCACTTCAGTATTGAGTCTCGTCAGTATCTAATCCTTGCCCATCTACACCAGCTGTATAGCTGGATACGGAACCGTATTGGCTACTCCCCTACCACCATCCCAGTTGGTGGTGGTCTGTGCTATGTGACCCCCATGATGCATGTGTTTCATCCATTCCATTCATCTATTTTTACGTATCTTATTATATGTCTTTATCCCAAAAATAAGAGGGATATAAATCTCAGGTGGACCACACCACAGGAAAACAATAGTGATTGGATATCCACCATTAAAATCCTCGTAGGGTCCACTGTACTGTTTATTTGACATCCAATATGTTGATTAGGTCATACATTCCCAAGATGAACTAAAAAAAAAAAAAAAAAAATCAGCTTGATCCAAAACTTTTATGGCCCCCAAAAGGTTTTCAATGGGCAAAGCTCATTCAACACTGTTTCATGTAATGTGGTCCACTTGAGATTGGGATATACCTCATTTTTTGTCTCATACTATAAAATGATCGGGAAAAATATATGGACAACATGGATGAAACACATACATCATGGTGGGGCCCATAGAGCACTAACCATCAACCATTAGCATGGATGAAACACATACATCATGGTGGGGTCCATACAGCACTGACCATCAGCCATTGTGGCAGCGGGACTAGCCAATCGGTTTTCCGTGTGGTACACCGGGCGCGGATTGGATGGATGCGGATTTCCTGCAAAAGCCGTTCACAGGAAGTTCCTGTGCAAGGATGCTAGGTGATGCTAGGTGGGGCCTACCACCATGTTTTTAGGAAATATACTACGTTCATTTGTTTTGCAAGCTAATTTTAGTACAAGCGACAAAAAATGAGGTGGATCCAAGACTCGAGTGGGCCACACGAGAGGAAACAGTAGCTATATAACGTTGACGCTCATTGAAGTTTGAGTTGTACGAACAGATTAAAGGAGATCAAAGTTGGCAGGATATCTGCATTAGGTGTGAAACATTTCCAAATAAGAGATAAGGGCAAATGTGTCAAATTAACATATTTCAGACATTTCAAATGTTTGTTAACAAACATATTGTTTCAAATTCAGTAATTAATTTTCAGACTTCAGCCATAATTATCAAACAAGTTTTTTTACTTCAGATTTCAGATTCAGGTTTCAGATTTTAGATTCAGCTTCAGATTTCATATTTAGGGCTCTAGACTTCAAATTTAACAAACTGCAGCCTAAGTTTGTACTGCTTCATAAAAAGTGCTGGATAAAAGGTGGGGTCGATAAGTCAATCTGATGGCTGGCTAAGGAGTCGTGACCGTTTTCCAACAAGTGTAGTTCTTCCCACGTTTGTGCCACGTGTCAGTTTTTTATGTGTATGAGTGTTACCTGGCATTCTGTGTTGGCGTAGCAAGTAAATCGCGGGAATGAGAACGTGACCATCGGTTCGATGTTTGGGCTTTTGGTCGTCGTCGTATTTTTTACTTCTCGGCGCGCTTCCGGTTTGTTCAGTGGAAGCTTATGTTTCCGTGAATCCAAACCGTTGATATGATGTTACTCAGACAGTTTGGCCCATGAAGGAATCCCGATGAAAGATCCTAACAACAGGAACAGTTGCTGCATTTTCTTTCTTAACCGTATATCTACTGGCCACCTACTGAACGGTTAGATTTATTTTGTCCATCCATAAGATCTGCTTCGTGAGCCATTCGCAGTGGGGCTCACAGTATCAAAAGTTTAGATTGGTAAACTATGGGCACCATTGTAAGAACTAAAACAGTAATTTACTGGGACGATTTTCGCGATCATTGCATGATGCCTTTTTAAAGACTTTCGGTCAACACCCTGTCAAAGGCTCGGGCAGCGGAATATATATATATATATATATATATATATATATATATATATATATATATATATATATATATATATATATATATATGTGTGTGTGTGTGTGAAGGTTCTATGCGGTCCAGCTCATGGGAACTTCCCATGAGGTCCAGCTGTGTGGGCCCTACTGTGATGCATGTCGACCATCAACACATGCATTTGATGGGTCCCCTTTTAAATTATGGGATATCCCAAAAATCAGCCGTATATGGAACTCAGGTGGGTCATACCATCTAAAATCATGTGAAGACATGTCTAAAACATATAAAAGTACTTGGTGGGGCTCACCTGAAATTTGGATGCATTTGAAACTTTGTTTGACCCCTCATCCAAGTGGGACACACATAATGGATGGGCTGGATTTGTGAACCACATCTCGGTGGTCCCAACAAATGATTATAAATGTTTTAATGGAGGGTAACCCCTCTCAACTTTTGTATGTGGTGTGGCCTACACAAGTCACTGACTAGCTTGATTTTTAAGCCCCGAGCCCACCATGGAATGGTGCATCTGACTAATGTTCACTCCCCAAGTATAGGGTTGTGATGTAGTAATAAACTCGGTAAGACCGAGGTCGAATCCCAAGGGACTGAAACCTGTACGTAATCTGAAATTTACCAGAACTAGAACTAGACTAAGATGAATTCTAAATCAGATGAATTTTGAGGAATAATAGTGAAATAGTAATGTAAAACTTAAGAGAATTCAAAGGAAGGGAACTAGGGATTCAGAGGATCCACTTATAGAGATCAGGGAGATCTTATGCTTGGATTAAAAATCAGGGAAATTAACTGAACTACTGTTGATAAAGTTTTCAAGAGATGAGAGGTATATGAATTAGAATGGATTCCATCACCAAACCATGCCCAGGAGACAAAGCAAACAACAGAATTAAACTAATTACCAACCAGTCAACATGTTTATGAAGGTTAGGAAGGGTACCGACATCCAACCATGCCCAGGAGACGATGGTGAACAACAGGGCTTCCTGACGTTATAAAACATAAAAGGAGAAAGAAATACTCAAAGTCATCGCAGACCCATTGTAATTTCAGTCACAACGAATCATCAAAAACTGAAAGCATTCCCATAATCAAACTAAAATCAAAAGGAATCTGTTCAATCTAACATGAATCAAAGCCATAAGATTGTTCCCATCACACCACAAGCTTCACCTCTTAGCCCTAGCTAAGAGGTTTAGCCCGTCATAGATGGACTATCTCTCAAACAAGTATAAAAAAATCAATAAGTAAATAAAAGAAAAAAATAAAACCAACTCTCAATCTCCCTGCCTCTCTCTCGCTGTTGACGTCCCAAGGCTCCCAGCCGTTCTCAGATGCCTGCTTCCCTTTCTTCTCTTTCTCTTTATAGCTGCCAAAAGTGGGAGTTTCCGAACTCCATGCATGCGGAGGTTTTACGCAGCAGCAGGAGAAGTCCATACTCGCGCTGGACTCCTGATGGACGGCCATTATTATAGGTACGGAAGAATCCATTCAGTTCATTGAATTTCCCTTGAAATTTCAGTAAAACTGGACGTTTTCTGGACCGAATTTGGTGTATCCCATCCATTTTTTCCTTGCACCGTTAGCCTTTTGTTTGAACGGTTTAGAACTGATGTACGTTATATTCTGGAATTCTGCCACCTAGGATTTGATGAGAGGGACCGTGGGCTCCTTATGGACGGCCCTGATCATACTTTTGATGCACGATGGTGGGCCACAAGATTGGTTGGCAACCTCTGTTGCGAAACAGAGGTTCCATCTTCGCCCTGCGATAGTTGGTGGGCCCTGGATTGATCCCAGGTGTGAAATCCACTCCGTCCATTCTACTCGTGGCGAAAAATCACTGAGAAATGTGTATTTTTTCTTAAGTTTAATGCGGCCCACCATCTCAAACATTTCCACCGTCAATCTTCCGTTTAACAGCTAGGATCTTCCGATATCTCTCATGGTGGAAATAGAACATCTAGGTGAGGTTAATAACCCCCCTGATTGACGATATGAAGGAACAATGGGTCCCACTGATCAGAACCGGCGGACGCTGGTGCGTCCGCTGGTTGTTAGTGCTAGAGAAGGAGAAGGAGACGGGTCTCCTTGCTTTGACCGGAAGCACTGGTCCAGTGCACTTCAAGTGCACTTGCGCACTGTGCACCGGCGTTCCCAATATGGTTCCCTTGTGATAGATCTCTGAAATCTGCTCCGTCCATTCATTCTGTCATATCTTTTGAACCACTGAGGCCAATTTTGAAGCAGATCCAGATAGCAAGTGGGCCCCACTTAAGGATTAAAGGGGCTGATCTGTCCGTTGGGGCATTTACACGGAGATCCAATAGCTGATTTTTGACGTGTACGGTTAATTTATGGACCTCAGACTCTGTATGAAGTTTCGAGCCGAACTGATGGCGGGAACCTGTGATCTTGCATTCTGGCTGACTTTCAGGCCACTTGAGCTTCAGTTCCTCAGTTTTCTTGGATTTCTGGCGTGCAAATCTGTCGATCTTGGTCCCTTGGAGTCTGTCCCTTGCCTTTGTGACCTTTGAGCGTTAATTCCATGCTCTTGGTATTTTATTTCGATCCACGCTCACAAATGTAACCTGCATCACAATCACGATTAAATCAGGGTATTAAATAGCATTATGCTTGTAATTCTAGGCAAAAACCAGGGTCTAATATGCAATGTTTGACCCTCAACACAACCCCTAACCAGCATTTTGCTAGTCCCGAGCAAAGTATGCGAAAAATAAATTGAGAATTATAGGATAATTTCTAAAAACTCGAATGATTTTGGAAAACAATCCAGATACTAGAAGTCTAAGATTCATGAATGTTGGGCATTACTTCTCTTGGACTCAAGCGCATGGAAAACTTTATAATTAAGTTCTAAGCATTCATCCATCAATTAAAAAAAAAATTCCACACATTGAGTTCCATGGGTGTATAGTGTAATCTCGGTTTATCGATCATTAAGATGCAATCCGTTATTTTAGGCTATCATTGGTGATTGAATGAGCATTCAGGACAACCAAAACGTGACCCAACACTTGCCTTACAGATCAGCTTTTCCTTCTTCCAGTTTTTTTTTTTTTAAAAAAAAAAAATTTTAAAGTAACGCCATGGAGGGAAATCACATCCTCACCTATAGGGAGCAAACCTATGGTGAAGACCGTACACCTAACCCTTTTCACATATCATCCATGGGGAATCGAATCCCCACCTATAGGGAGCAAACCTATGGTGAAGATTATTCATCCAATCCTTTCAATTTTTCAGGTTGGTTCCTTTCAAGCTTAGTGGTCACCAAGTTAGTCCTTCAATATTAAACTGAACCCTTAATGTGTAAGCGAGGTGTGATATGTGAAATCATGGCTCAATCAATGTTTAAAACTTCTAATCATGGATTAACAATTCAAACTTAACTGTGAAATCTAACAGATACTGAATCCAAGAGTCATAATTTACCAACATCATGTATCTTGAAAAATTTTAAAAATTTTCACAATTTTTGCTCAAGACTAAGAAGAACACTGATTAGGTTACCTAATCCTCACCCCCAACCAAAAATCCACATTGTCCTCAATGTAAAAGATGTAAGCATGCAATGCACATGGGACAACGAAAGTGAGTGAGAAGTGATGGGAAGATAATACCTGGATAACGAGTCGAGAGAGACTTTTCCATAGAGATCTCAACATGATAACGGGTCAGCACAAGAGTGAAACCAATTGAAAGTAAAACATAAATAACAGAAATAAACTCCTACCTATACCACTTTCGCAGGTGCTCTCGATTGCATTTAGCGTATGCAACAAGCCTTTAAACCCCTAGGTTGCCCCTAGTGGACGAGTTATAGTCTCGTGAGGGTTTGCAGTAATGTTACCCACAAACATTGAACTAGTTAGGAAAATGAAATAAGTTGAAAAGCTGGGTTGCCTCCCAGGAGTGCTAAGTTTACCATCTTTAGCCAGACAAGTAAAGCAACTACCCTAATCCTATGAAAGCGATAAACTTACCTATACCTCCATCAAACTAGGAGATCAATCCTGGTAAACAGGATCAGTCAGAGGCATGGACATGTCCTCTGGATCTAATTTCTCGACAAATGGCTTTAAGCGATGTCCATTTACTTTAAACTCCTTGCCATTGTCAGGGTCTCTTATCTCGACGGCCCCATGAGGATATGCAGTAACAACAATGTAAGGGCCGGTCCAACGAGATCGAAGCTTACCCGGAAAGAGATGTAATCGAGAATTATACAAAAGGACTTTCTGACCTGGTGTGAATGATTTTCGTAGAATATGTTGGTCATGAAACATCTTCATCCTGTCCTTGTAAATTCTCGAGTTCTCGTATGCGTCGTTCCGGATTTCTTCAAGTTCATTTAATTGAAGTTTGCGTAGCGAGCCAACATTGTTCAGATTGAAATTTAGATTTTTGATCGCCCAGTAGGCTCTATATTCCAACTCCACAGGCAAGTGGCAAGCCTTCCCATAGACGAGTCTAAAGGGAGACATTCCAATAGGGGTTTTAAAAGCAGTACGGTAAGTCCATAAGGCATCGGTCAATCGGATTGACTAGTCTTTACGATCAGGGTTAACCGTTTTCTCCAAAATGTGTTTGATCTCTCTATTGGAAATCTCAGCTTGCCCACTTGTATGTGGGTGGTATGGGGTGCTCACCTTATGAGAGATACCGTATTTCTTCATTAAATTCTCGAATGGCCTATTACAAAAGTGTGAGCCCCCATCACTAATGATGGCTTGAGGCGTTCCGAATCGGGAAAGGATGTTTTCTTTTAGGAATTTAATGACCGTACGATGGTCATTAGTTCGACACGGAATCGCTTCGACCCATTTAGTGACATAGTCTACGGCAAGCAAAATATATAAATTCCCAAAAGATTGGGGGAACGGTCCCATGAAATCGATGCCCCAGCAATCAAATGCCTCTATGATAAGAATGGGATTCAAGGGCATCATATTTCGATGGGACAATGCTCCCAATTTCTGACAACGCTCACGAGCTTTGCAAAACTCATGAGTGTCCCTGAACATAGTGGGCCAATAGAAGCCACACTGCAGAATTTTAGCCGTGGTCTTTTTAGCAGAAAAGTGACCACCACAGGCCTGTGAGTGACAAAAGGAGATGACACTTTGATGCTCATCGTCTGGCACACATCTCCTTGAGATCTGATCTGGGCAATATTTAAACAGATATGGATCGTCCTAGAAAAATTTGCATACCTCGGTAAAGAATTTCTTCTTATCTTGTGCGGTCCAATGTGTCGGTATGGAACCTGTAGCAAGATAATTAGCAATATCAGCGAACCAAGGTGAATGGGAGACTCTAAATAGTTGTTCATCAGGGAACATGTCGTTGATATGGGTCGCCTCAAGGGAATCAGAGGTATTAAGGCGAGAAAGGTGATCGGCCACTACGTTCTCTACTCCTTTTTTATCTTTAATTTCCAAATCAAATTCTTGGAGTAGAAGGATCCATCGTATCAGGCGGGGCTTAGAATCATTCTTTGAAAGAAGATACTTCAGTGCCGCATGATCTGTATAGATAATGATCTTGGATCCGATCAGGTAGGACCTAAATTTGTCCAAGGCGAACACTACGGCTAAGAGTTCTTTTTCCGTAGTCGAGTAGTTCACTTGGGCAGGATTTAAAGTCCTACTTGCGTAATGGATGACGTAGGGCCTCTTATCTTTTCTCTGGCCTAGAACCGCTCCAAGAGCATAATCAGAAGCGTCGCACATAAGCTCAAAAGGAAGGCTCCAGTCGGGTGGCTGCATGATAGGTGCAGTGGTTAACGTGCCTTTAAGCTTGGTAAAAGCTTCCTGGCATTGCTCAGTCCACTCGTATGGGGCATCCTTTTGAAGAAGATTACATAAAGGATGAGAGAGGAGACTAAAGTCTTTTATGAATCGCCTGTAAAATCCTGCGTGTCCTAAGAAGGATCGCACGTCCCTGATGTTCTTGGGTGGAGGTAGGTTAGAGATAAGATCGATTTTTGCCTTATCTACCTCAATTCCTTTGGACAAGATGATATGTCCAAGGACAATCCCCTTATGAACCATGAAATGGCACTTCTCCCAATTAAGTACCAGATTCTTTTCTTCACATCTTTTCAGCACACATTTGAGATTCTCTAAGCACTCGCTGAAAGATGAACCGAAAACAGAGAAATCGTCCATAAAGACCTCTAGATATTTCCCCACCATGTCAGAAAAGATACTCAGTATACATCGCTGAAAGGTGGCAGGGGCATTACATAACCCGAATGGCATCCTTCTGTAAGCAAAGGTGCCATAGGGGTAGGTAAATGTGGTCTTTTCCTGGTCCTCAGGGGCGATTTCAATTTGGTTATAGCCCGAAAACCCGTCAAGGAAACTGTAATAGGAATGACCAGCTAACCTTTCCAGGATCTGATCAATGAATGGCAAAGGAAAGTGGTCTTTCCTTGTGACGGTATTTAATTTCCTGTAGTCAATGCACATTCTCCAACCAGTAGTGACTCTAGTTGGCACGAGTTCATTTTTAGCATTGGCTACGATGGTGATTCCGGACTTCTTAGGAACCACCTGAGTTGGACTCACCCATTGACTATCAGATATAGGATATATGATACCCACATCCAATATTTTGAGGACCTCGGCCTTAACCACTTCCTTCATGTTTGGATTTAGTCTACGTTGTGGTTGCCGAGCGGTCTTCGCATTATCCTCAAGATATATGCGGTGAGTACAAATCGAAGGGTCAATTCCCTTGAGGTCCAGATCGTCCATCCAAGGGCTCCCTTATGCTGAATGAGAGTAGCTATGAGAATACTCTCCTGTTCTTTCTCCAGGTGGGCAGAGATCACCACCGGGTATGTCTCATCTTGACCTAAATGGGCATATTTCAAATCAGAGGGCAAAGGTTTTATGTCAAGCTTCGGTGCCTTGAGGTTAGACGGTAGAGGCACTACATCAGTTTGTGGCAATTCTTCAAATGGTGGCCTCCACCGGTTAACTTCAAGTACTGGTGCAGTATCCAGCAAGGCACACGTTTCCCTAATCATATCATCATCAAACTCATGGGAGTGGGCCAGGCACGTCTCTAGAGGGTCGGAGGATAAGGTCAGAGGTGTTGTATCTTCCACGAAAGAGTCAATCATGTTAATGTCGTGGATATCGTCATCATCCTCTGACTTGTTGCCGTTATTGAAAAAGATGTTTGACTTCAATGTCAAATTTTCAAAAGACATAGTCATGACACCATTCCTGCAATTGATAATTGCATTTGACGTGGCAAGGAATGGGCGACCAAGAATGACGGGAATCTGAGTGCTCATGTTATTGATGGGTTCGGTGTCCAGGATGATAAAATCTACAGGGTAGTAAAATCTATCGACTTGGACTAACACATCCTCAATAATCCCTCTTGGTACACGAACAGAGCGGTCGGCAAGTTGTAGTGTGGTTAGGGTGGGTTTTAACTCACCCAAGCCTAACTGTTTGTATACCGAGTAGGGAATCAGATTGACGCTCGCTCCTAAGTCAAGAAGTGCGTGATCAATTCGATGGTTCCCGATTACACATGATATGGTTGGGCTACCGGGATCCTTGAATTTCTGCGGCACGTCTTGCTTCAGGATGGCACTCACTTTCTCAATCAAGAAAATCTTCTTTTGAATACTCTGCCGTCTTTTGGTCGTACATAGGTCTTTCAGAAATTTTGCATATGAAAGAATCTGTTTTACGACATCAAGTAGAGGAATGTTGACTTTTACTTGTTTCAACACCTCTAGAATATCCTGAGAGTTAGAAAGACGTTTTGGTGCAACCAACCGTTGGGGGAACGGAGCAACTGGCTTCTCTAGAAGTTCTGGTTCTAATTTTTGTGGGGTATCATTAGATCCATCATTATTGTCCTCTTCTGGTTCTTGAGGCTTTTCGGGCCTAACCGGAAGGGTTTTATCAATGATCTTCCCACTCCTAAGAGTGGTGATGGATTTAGCGTGCCCCATTTGATTTGAGGAGCTGGAATCATTTATCTCGTACTGCCATTTAGGATTGGGGAGAGGTTGTGCAGGAAGCATCCCCTTTTCTATAACCGTCATACGAGAATCTATCTTTTGCATAAAATCTGTAAATCCTCGCATCGCCTGAGCCAGCTCTTGTATGGAATTTTGAACCGGTTCTTCTTGAGGTTTCCCCTGAATTGGATTTTGATTGAAAAAACCTTGAGGGGTAGCCGTTTGTCCATTTCTCCAACTAAAGTTTGGATGATTTTTCCAACCAGGATTGTATGTATTGGAGTTAGGTCCAGTAAAAGGTCTTTGATAGTTATTCACGGCATTGGCTTGTTCATTCAACACTCCTCGAAAGGCAGGTATTGTAGGACAGTTTTCAGTTGTGTGAATGTTGCAATCACAGATGCCGCAAACAATTTCATTGACCTTATCCTTCTTTCCTTCCATGGCCTCAAATTTTCTTATGAGATTAGTCACTTTATAATTGAGATCATCCTCTTCTTTCAGGAGATACAATCCACCTTTCTCCTTAGATTGAGTTGGCCTAGACGTGGTGTTTGATTTTGGGTAATAGTCCCAAGATTGTGTTTTTTCAGCTAGACTGTCGAGGTAGTCCCATACCTCGTCGACATCTTTATTAATGAACTCTCCATTGCACATTGTCTCGACCATTTGGCGCATGAAAGATGTCAGTCCATCGTAGAAAAAATTTGTAATGCGCCACGTTTCAAAGCCGTGTTGTGGGCATGAACTGACCAGATCCTTAAACCTTTCCCAACATTGGAAGAATGTTTCATCTTCCTTTTGGGCAAAGTTCATGATTGCTTTTCTGAGGGTAATTGTTTTATGATGTGGGAAGAATTTCTTTATGAATTCCCTCTGCATATCATTCCATGTGCCAATGGATCGAGGACGCAGTGAATGTAGCCACGTCTTAGCCTTCTCTTTTAAGGAAAAAGGAAAGAGTTTCAGCCTGATTGTATCCTCGGATACATTGGGAAAGTATAAGGTGGCTATAATCTCATCGAACTCTTTCAAATGTAAGTATGGACTTTCTTATTCAAGCCCATGGAATTTAGGAAAGAGTTGGATAACTCCTGGCTTGATGTCCATCTGTCCTGTGTTTTCAGGAAAAATCATACATGAGGGCGTACTCACCCCCGCCGGTTGTAAATAATCTCGTAAAGTAAGAGGCGGGGGTGCTTGATGCACCTCATTCTTATCATGTACTTCCTCATCCCTATGGTGAGGTAGTGCTTGAGGTTGATTTGCAGCCATAACCTCAATTAACTCTGGGGAATTCGAGCGATGTCTAGTCCTGCGATGGACAATTAACCCCTCGACTAATCCTCCTTCAGTCAAGAGATGTTGAGTGTTGTCATGAGCCCACTTGGGCATGAAACACTCGCAGCCCTCAATTGATTTCTAAACCTAATCCTAAGAAAGAAAAATAAAAACTAGAAAAAAGAGAGGGTTGGAAGGAAGTTACCAAATTGAAGTCTCTAAGTTAAAACCTGCAAAATAAAACAAAACAAGTTAGTTTCTAAGGATAGTAAGCCTAAGAGTGAAAAATTCTTAAGATGAAAAATAGTAATCAACTAAGTTCTAAACTAGAAAAGAGCAATCCCTAAAAAAAGTAGAAAACTTCTAAACAAATTAGGAAATTCTAAACTAGGAAATAAGTGAGTAATGAAAGAAATTTGAGAATTAGAAAGTAAAAGTTAGAAAGAGCTTACCAAATTAGAAATTAAAAACCTATAAAGCAGGAAAGTTAGTTTCTAAACAGAAAATTTCTAATAATAAAATAGGAGACAAGATTAGATTCTAAAAGAATTTAGAATTAGAAATTACCTAAAAAGGAAGACAAATCCTACTCTGTAAATAGAAAGGAAAGAAGAAGAAAGTTACCAATTTAGAAGTCTATCAGAGTCTACAAAACAAGAGAATTGGGTTAGTTTCTAAAAAGGAAACAAAGACTATCTAACACTTAAAGAAATTAGACAGTTACTAAAACTAGGAAATTTCTAAAAGGAAAGCCTAGAAATTCTAAAACTAAAAAAAAAATCCTCAAATTAAAAGAGTCCTAATCTTACACTAATCCTAATACCAGTTAATTTCAGAAAATCGTAGCCGTCAGTCCCCGGCAACGGCGCCAAAAACTTGTTCACTCCCCAAGTATAGGGTTGTGATGTAGTAATAAACTCGGTAAGACCGAGGTCGAATCCCAAGGGACTGAAACCTGTACGTAATCTGAAATTTACCATAACTAGAACTAGACTAAGATGAATTCTAAATCAGATGAATTTTGAGGAATAATAGTGAAATAGTAATGTAAAACTTAAGAGAATTCAAAGGAAGGGAACTAGGGATTCAGAGGATCCACTTGTAGAGATCAGGGAGATCTTATGCTTGGATTAAAAATCAGGAAAATTAATTGAACTGCCGTTGATAAAGTTTTCAAGAGATGAGAGGTATATGAATTAGAATGGATTCCATCACCAAACCATGCCCAGGAGACAAAGCAAACAACAGAATTAAACTAATTACCAACCAGTCAACATGTTTATGAAGGTTAGGAAGGGTACCGAATCCAACCATGCCCAGGAGACGATGGTGAACAACAGGGCTTCCTGATGTTATAAAACATAAAAGGAGAAAGAAATACTCAAAGCCATCGTAGACCCATTGTAATTTCAGTCACAACGAATCATCAAAAACTGAAAGCATTCCCATAATCAAACTAAAATCAAAAGGAATCTGTTCAATCTAACATGAATCAAAGCCATAAGATTGTTCCCATCACACCACAAGCTTCACCTCTTAGCCCTAGCTAAGAGGTTTAGCTCGTCATAGATGGACTATCTCTCAAACAAGTATAAAAAAATCAATAAGTAAATAAAAGAAAAAAATAAAACCAACTCTCAATCTCCCTGCCTCTCTCTCGCTGTTGACGTCCCAAGGCTCCCAGCCGTTCTCAGATGCCTGCTTCCCTTTCTTCTCTCTCTTTATAGCTGCCAAAAGGGAGTTTCCGAACTCCATGCATGCGGAGGTTTTACGCAGCAGCAGGAGAAGTCCATACTCGCGCTGGACTCCTGATGGACGGCCATTATTATAGGTACGGAAGAATCCATTCAGTTCATTGAATTTCCCTTGAAATTTCAGTGAAACTGGACGTTTTCTGGACCGAATTTGGTGTGTCCCATCCATTTTTTCCTTGCACCGTTAGCCTTTTGTTTGAACGGTTTAGAACTGATGTACGTTATATTCTGGAATTCTGCCACCTAGGATTTGATGAGAGGGACCGTGGGCTCCTTATGGACGGCCCTGATCATACTTTTGATGCACGGTGGTGGGCCACAAGATTGGTCGGCAACCTCTGTTGCGAAACAGAGGTTCCATCTTCGCCCTGCGATAGTTGGTGGGCCCTGGATTGATACCAGGTGTGAAATCCACTCCGTCCATTCTACTCGTGGCGAAAAATCACTGAGAAATGTGTATTTTTTCTTAAGTTTAATGCGGCCCACCATCTCAAACATTTCCACCGTCAATCTTCCGTTTAACAGCTAGGATCTTCCGATATCTCTCATGGTGGAAATAGAACATCTAGGTGAGGTTAATAACCCCCCTATGCACACAATGGATGGTCCCGATTGACGATATGAAGGAACAATGGGTCCCACTGATCAGAACCGGCGGACGTTGGTGCGTCTGCTGGTTGTTAGTGCTAGAGAAGGAGAAGGAGACGGGTCTCCTTGCTTTGACCGGAAGCACTGGTCCAGTGCACTTCAAGTGCACTTGCGCACTGTGCACCGGCGTTCCCAATATGGTTCCCTTGTGATAGATCTCTGAAATCTGCTCCGTCCATTCATTCTGTCATATCTTTTGAACCACTGAGGCCAATTTTGAAGCAGATCCAGATAGCAAGTGGGCCCCACTTAAGGATTAAAGGGGTTGATCTGTCCGTAGGGACATTTACACGGAGATCCAATAGCTGATTTTTGACGTGTACGGTTAATTTATGGCCCTCAGACTCTGTATGAAGTTTCGAGCCGAACAGATGGCGGGAACCTTGTGATCTTGCATTCTGGCTGACTTTCAGGCCACTTGAGCTTCAGTTCCTCAGTTTTCTTGGATTTCTGGCATGCAAATCTGTCGATCTTGGTCCCTTGGAGTCCGTCCCTTGCCTTTGTGACCTTTGAGCGATAATTCCATGCTCTTGGTATTTTATTTCGATCCACGCTCACAAATGTAACCTGCATCACAATCACGATTAAATCAGGGTATTAAATAGCATTATGCTTGTAATTCTAGGCAAAAACCGGGGTCTAATATGCAATATTTGACCCTCAACAACTAATGGGGTAGATGGTTGACACGCATGAGGTCGACTGCATAGAACCATTGGGATTCCCATGAGGTCGACCGCACAGAACCATTTCCCACACTCACATAACTTCCCATGAGGTCGAGTTGTGTGGGCCCCACCATGATGTGTGTCGAACATCAACACCGTGCATTTGATGGGTCTCCTTTAAATTATGGGATATCCCAAAAATCAGTCGTACACAGAACTCATGTGGGCCATACCATCTAAAATCATATAAAGACATGCCTAAAACATATAAAAGCAATTGGTGGGGCCCACCTGAAATTTGAATGCGTCTGAAACTTGGTCTGACCCCTCATCCAAGTGGGACAGACATAATAGATGTGATGGATTTGTGAACGACATCTTGGTGGGCCCAAAAAACGATTATGAAGGTTTTAATAGGAGGATAACCCCTCTCAACTTTTATATGTGGTGTGGCCCACAAAAGTCATGGATTAACTTGAATTTCAAGCCCAAGGCCCACCATGGAATGGTGCATTTGACTGATGGGGTAGATGTTCAACGAGCATCACGGTGGGGCCCACACAGCTCGACCTCATGGGAAGTTCGCATGAGCTCGACCACACAGAACTATTTCCACACACACACACACACACACACAGAGATATATATATATATATATATATATATATATATATATATATAATAACTCTCTCTGCCGTACTTTTGGCTAAGTTTTGTCAATATTGAAAGTAGGCTAGGATGGGTGGGCGATTAGGATTCGACGGTCTACACGGTCTCGAAACCTTTATACAAAGCAAAAGATGGACGGTAAACGCCATAAGTCCACCTAACCACCATGATGTAGAAATGTTCTTATCATCCCTTTGATTCTACAGATAAGATTCACTAACTTACGATTAATGGTTTAGATCGTCAAGTGGTGGGTCAGATGGACAAAAAGATATATTTCTCCTCATTTCAAGGAATTTTTTTAAAAAGGAATTTGGAAACTTGGTTAAGGCAAGGGTTATCCCATCTCAAATCCCACTTACTAGTGGTTGTCCATGAGTGGGCCCCACGGGCCCATTTCTAATGGTCCATCTTCCTAATCTTTTAAATTGAATTCAATTTTCAAATCCCACTTACCAGTGGTTGTCCATAAGTGAGCCCCACGGGTCCATGTCTAACAAGGACCATTTGGGTTTGAAGTTTGGGGAGTTGATACTCTGGTAGCCTATGATGCTTGATATTGATGCGGTTTTCCGGTAGACCCTCCTTGGTTTGTTAACCCTTAAGGACTTGCACAAAAGAAAGCAAGAGACAAAGGAGACCCTGGCTTATACAGGGGACCCTTCGATGCCTAAGTTAGGATCTTAGGTCTTTTGTAGGTTAGGATCTTAAGGAAAAGAGTCACCAGTCGAGTATTAGGGTATGTATGTGTACCTTACATTGGTTGGGGGTACCTCTATTTATAGGAGAAGGAAGATCATGTCGTAAGGAGTTTTTCCTAATATGCTGGAGATCATTCCGCACAGGTATCCGGATTCATCCAGGATTCTCTCGAGATTATCGTCATCCGAGATTCTTGGGATTTGATTTGATCCCCCGAAGATCTTGGGAGAGATCTTTGGGCCGTCGGAGAGATTCCTGGACTGTTGGTCCGGGAAAAGGTTGGGTGATAGAGGTGTCAGATATAGTAGGCGCAAGTAATATTGAGCCTTCCATTAGATTGGTATTTACCTTGTGTTAGAGGTTATACCAAGCTATGGTCGAGCTACGACCGAGCTATGGCCGACCTATATGTTAGGTCGGCAGTTGGCCATTTGAGTGGACTTACAGTTGCATCCTCTTTGAGTGTCCTTACAGTTGCATCGACCTCCTTGAAGGTCGACCTGTCCTCGGCAGTAGATGCCTCTTATGGCTCAAATCCCATTGGGTCCGTGCTGGTTTGTAGAGTTGGTCCATTCCATAAGTCGACCTATCGACTCATCTATTTTTCCCCCAACACTTGATATGAGTAAGTCAATTACTTTGGTGGCCCATGACCCTTAAAATGCTGGTTAGAAATTGTACGCGTCAAAGATATTAACTCAAACTAATCCATCTAATTTGTGGAGTCATACATTTTAAAAACCAGATTTGTTGAACAATTCAAAACTCTAATGTGTGGACTTTTAAGCCGGTAGAGACGTGTACGTGTCTCCTCAAGAGAGACGTCTCCTTCTCTTCTTCTAATTCTTCCCAATTTATGTTCGTATGTCCGTACACACAAGTACATATGGTGAAGCCGAAATCGGATTGGGTACTGAGTTACACAATATGCTCTGATCTTACTGGGTAAACTCAATTGGGCTCACCTTGAATGTATGTGGTCTATCCACGCCGTCCATCCATTTTTCCATCTAATTTAAGGGGTTGAGCCCAAAATTGAAGCATATCCAAAGATCAAGTGGATCATACCATAGGAAACAGTGGGGATAATGATTTCCACCGTTGAAACTTTGTTAGGCCCCACAGTGATGTTTATTTGTCATCCAACCGGTTCATAAGATCATACAAACATGGATGAAGGGAAAACATAAATATAAGTTTGATCCAAAACTTCTTTGGTCCCCAAGAAATTTTCAACAGTAGACATTGAATTCAACTGTTTCTGGTGGTGTGGTCCATTTGAACATTATATATGCTTCATTTTTTGGCTCAAGCTCTAAAATTATCTAGTAAAATGGATGGATGGAGCGGATAAAATACATAAATCATGGTGGACCTCACAGAGTTTACTTAGTACACTAAGCGTAGTGAGTTACTCACTACGCAATCCGCTTCCGGTGAAGCCTAGTTCCTTTAGGCTTTCCGATATACTCTCACATGTGGTGGTTTATTTAAAGAGAGGACCATATTTAGAGAGAGGCATTCCATTAATTTATTTTCTAGGGTATTCATAGGTATGAGATTCCTTGTACGGGTGGGAGAGAGGTAAGCCTTATATTTATGTTTATCTTATTTCCAGTGAAGAATAAAGCTCTATGTTGTTGTCTCATATAGTGTTTTAAGTATCAATGATGTCGGCCGATATATCCCACGATATATCTTGTATCCCACCTATGCAATACGAAACACACAAGTAGTGGGATATATATCCCACATGTTCGATCTGGTGAGCATTTTCGATATTCAATCCTTTTTTTTCTTGTAAATCATGTTAAATCAGTGTCAAATTGTTACAAAACAATGAATTTTCATGTTTTGCATGAAAAATCATGGATTGGGAGCTTCGATTTTGAGATTTGGAGGAGATGGACCAAGTTGTAGAAAATTGCAAAAAAAAATAATCAAAATTTCTCAATTTCTCGCAAATCGGTTGCAATAATTGTGTCCAAACATAAAATCAAACATGTATATATATAACCTGATCTAGTGATTCTTCTTTTGTTTTTGGATGAATTGCTTGTATTTCCACATGTCTTTTTACATTTATAAATTATATGAATATACTTGCATCAATTCAGTTAGACAGCACATAAATTAGGACCCCATATAAAGAAAACTTATTATGTGCACTTGTTTTTTATTATGTTTTGATTTATAAGTTGTATTGATGTCTTTTTTAACAATCACTAGAGTTTCATTGAAAAATTCAACCAATTTCTCAATGTTTCCCCATGTTTCCATCAACAGCGATACATTACACAATACGACCGATATATCCCATGCAATAACCGATACATATTTGTATCCCATAGGTGAGATACGTAATGCAATACCAATATTTCAAACATTGGTCCCATGGAGTGGACATATTATCGAACTGTGTAAATTTTCGCGCTTCTTATCTCTTATTTTGGTTTGATTCTTTTGGCTTTTTTATTTACCCATTTTCTTTTGCGTTTTGGCCTTGCCAATATTGATTAGATGCGGGTGTTTTTTTTTCAACAACTGGTATCATATCCAAAGGTTAAGAATCATTTTAGCACAAAATCGGTTTTGGTGTTTGTTTTGCAATTGTATTTCAGATGGTTGGATCAAGTTCTACCATATTCGAGGTACCGAAGTTTGACGGATCCAATTACATATTATGGAAATTGAAGATGAATGCAGTGTTTGTGAGGGAGGGATGTGTAATTGCGATTTAAGAAAAAGAAAAGAAGCTTATAAAGATGAAAGACGAGGTATTTGAGGAGAAAATTCAATTAGTCATGATGAATCTTCTTCTTACACTGGATGATTTAAATTTATTCAACGCATCCAATCAAACCACTACAAAATGTTTGTGGACTAATTGCGAAACCTATGTGAGGAAAAATCAATATCAAACAAGATCTTTTTCCGCTGGCAACTGTACGACTTAAAGATAAAGGAATGATCCTCTTTGTAAGAACACCATAATAGGTTTAATACCTTAATTAGCAGATTGGCGATGGTCGATGTGAAGATTGACGATAAAGAAAATGTCGCACTTCTGTTCTGTTTGATGCCAGATTCGTGGGATGGTTTGATCATGAATCTCAATAATGGTCCATATCTCAATATAGAGTCAACCATGTACATATTGCTTACCGAAGAGTCCCGCAAAAAAAAAAAAAAAAAAAAAAAAAAAAAAAAAAAAAAAAAAAAAAAACCACATGAAGAATCTGTTGGTGATGCTATTATGGTCAAAGGAAGATCTATTAAGAAAGACACTAGTAGGAGAGATCAGGCGAGATCTAAGTTGAAAGGACATAAAACGGGTAAGTGTTGGACTTGCGGCAAGAATGATCACTTACGTAAATATTATAAACTCAGGAAAACAAATCGGGAAAATTCCAAACCTGATTCATAAGATTAAGCATCAGATTTAAAGGATTCCCAATGAAATCTGTTGATGTCAAAATCTGGACCACCCTCCACCCAGCAAGACAAACCATCAAGGAACCCTGAACCTGCACAGAATGAGCAAAGAAGACCCTGGCTAAACCGAGGGACCCTCCGATGCCTAAGTCAGGTCTAGGGAATCTGGGTCTAAGTTGATAGTAGAGAGAAGGTGTAAGATATTGCGTACCTGTAGCAATGGGGTCTCAATGCATTTATACCTGACTGTCGGACGGTTTGGGTCCGTTAATCTCGGCACGATTCGCTCAATCAGGAGGATTTTTCGATCGTGGAGATACCATGCGTAATCTAGGGATCGTGTAGCGTATCAATGGGCGAAGTTGGCTGGCGCGTCCGCTTAAGGTAGTTTCTTAGTTTAGCGTCTAAGATGTTCCACCCTGGTTTCGGCTCGGGACATCCTTCTTCGGATGAAGATGAGGATGAGGACGAGGACGAGCCTCCGGCTCGGATATCTTCCCTCATATGAGGGTGAGAACAAGGACGAGCCCCCAGCTCGGATGTCTTCCTCCACATGAGACTGAGCCCTCGACACTGAGGTCGTTCCCTCGGCTCCAATGCCCGGATGTCGTTTTCTTCATCAGTTCGTTATTTCCGGTATTCTTATGTCCGATCGGAGTGAGAAGATGCTGATCTTCAAAGCTATAATGGGCTCGAATCTTCCCATAACAGAAGCCCCATACTCTTCGAGGTCGGCTACGGACTCGGAGAGTAAACAAACGGAAGATCAATCGCCTCATCTATCGATACTATCATGATTTTGAACTTCGAAGCGTCGCACCCTCAGGGTTTTCCGCCCACAGGCCACCATTCAGCGGACGCGTGGCGACGGTTAAGATTTCGAATCGTCGTCTGCCTATGGCCAATTGCCAAGTATACCTCGAGTAGCGTTTCGGGCGGAGCTTTTCTTACTCGAGCGTTGTTTCGTTTATTCAAAGCACGCTGCTCGATGTCAGAGATGTGCTGCTTGGCAGAGCTTGAGCCAATAATGCGTGGCCACGTAAGCTCTGAAGTCGGCTCGCTACGATTCGACTGCAGCCATAATTCCTTGTCATTAATGCGGAGATTTGGCAAGGTC
The DNA here is from genome assembly GCA_021015155.1 of Magnolia officinalis. Classification (NCBI taxonomy): domain Eukaryota; kingdom Viridiplantae; phylum Streptophyta; class Magnoliopsida; order Magnoliales; family Magnoliaceae; genus Magnolia; species Magnolia officinalis. The sequence continues at coordinate 30,008,453 of JAJHSJ010000004.1, read as the reverse complement.
TATATAAGCCCCCTTTGGAAACTTCTGTTCACTTCTGCGCTTTGTGTTTGAGTTGATACCAGAGGAAGCGATTTTCGACGTGGGCTATTCCGGCCGATCAGGGTTTTTCGACGGGCGATTTCGACCGACCAAGCTTCTCCAACAGAAGTGATTCTCGGTGATCATCCAGTGAGTCTCTTTATGCCTCTTTGCATTCCTTCCTTTTAAGATGTCGTCCGACCTGAAGACTGCCCAGGACTATGATGATTCCTCTGAGCCGGAGAACTCTGATCGCGGGAGAGGGGCCTCTGAAGGTCCTTTTGAAGCTATACCTCTATTCCCTCCACCTCGAAGACAGAAGGAGGCAGGGGCTCGGACTCGACGGGCTGGTAAGAAGAAAGTCGCCCGAGTCCCTCGGACCATTACCACCGAGGCTACTGAGATGCCCACAGGTGGGCGGGCCTCGGAGGTGGTCCTAGGAGGCTCCGTGCTCTCCGAGTCAAAAGTGGAATGGATCCGCTCGGAGTTCCAAATCCTCGATTCCGTTCAGATAGGGGCTCCAGAGCCCCTTGACACCGTCGGCGCACCTGCTGAGGGAGAAGTTGTCATTTACCTCTGTGCGCTACAATGTGGGCTCCGATTTCCTCTGCATCCCTTCGTTCGAGCGATGACAGCCTACCTCGGACTATCTCCTGGGCAATTCACCCCCAACGCTTGGAGGGTGTTAATTTCTTTCTATATCATCTGACATCAGGTCAAGAATGCGGAGCTGACCCTAGAGGAGTTAATAAGTTTGTACTTGGTCAAGCACGATAGCCAGGAACCATGGTACTACTTTGCGACCCGAGGTAGCAAAAGGTCGGGGTTGGTGATGAACCTTCCGTCCTGGGCTGCGGGCGAATGGGAGGCGCCAGAAGCGGAGCTTGGGACTCTGGTGACTCGGGTCCCTACCCGATTTTTGAAACTAGGTCGAACTTTAAGCATTTTCTTCCCTTATAATCTTTCTTCTTTACTCCAGTCAGACTGAAGCTCTTTTATCCTTGTAGATTTTCCAAGGGGTTTGCCTCTCATCACCTCGGACCAGAAAAATCAAGTCGCCAAGGCTAAGGGGCGTTCGAGGGAGCTACGCTCTTGGTCGGACCTGATCACTGCCACCAACCTTCATTGGTCCAGGCTGTGCGAGTCCCAACCTCTCCCGACGTCTTTCAGTAAGTTCTTCTACCGTCTCCTTGGGAGGGGTCAAATTTACTCGCTTGGTTGCTGATTTATTCTTTGTGTAGGTATGGCCGAGGCATCTGATTTTCGGATGAGGAAAACCGCCCCGAAGGCAGAGGAAATGCTGAGGGCTAAATCCCAGACGAAGACAACCGTTGGGAGGAGGCAGGCCACTCCTCGCGGGGAGGGCCCCTCTAGTCCAGTTTCTGTTGCTACAGCTTCAGCTGCAGCTCCTATTGCCGCAACCACGACTGCGGCGCCTGCTGAGGTTGGGACTCCAGCAATCATTGTTCCAACTTCGGCAATCATAGTTCCGACTTTAGCAACCATAACTCCTTCTCCAGCAACCATAACTCCTTCTGTTCCTCCCACAGCCATTCCTCCCATCGAGGAGGCTCGTCCTGCAACACCCTGCATAACTATCTCTCCTGAGGCCGTTCGGATGGCTGACGCTATGATTACCCCTCCTGAGGCTGGAGATGATCTCGGGGCCGAGGCTCAGGCCTCGGCTGGCAGCAGGACCGGGTTCACGGAACGGTAAGCTCGGCCCAGGTGGGGACGAGCGGTGGGAGGTTCGAACCGGGCTACCATCTGTCTTGCCTGACACCTTGAGCTGTCAAACATGCCCCAGAGGAGGATATAGCCCACCTTCTCAGCAAATCGGACAGCTCCTTGAATGACATGGCTTTCGTATTTTACACGGTATTTCTGTCAACTTTTCTTGCCTTTTTGCACTTACTGCTTCCGAATGCTTATGCTCTGGTTTTTTTTTTCAGTCTGTCCCAAAGCTTCTTTTGGCTCGGGAGAGGACACAGGAGTCGGAAAAGAGAGAGGCTGAGGTGGAGGCCCTCAAGACCTAAGTGGGGGTCTTGCGGAATGAAGCCACCTTTCTCAGACTCGAGCAGGGCGAGCTGTGTTGGCAACTTGAGAATGGGAAGGCTCGGGAGCTCCACTGCAGGGGGTTGTGATCAACCTTGAAGCCAGAGAGTTGCGGCTGCAGGGAATCACGGATGACTTCAAAGATCGGTGCGACGCTGCAACTGTTAAGCTGATCCGTGTTCATGCTCACGGGGACTCGTTGGCTAAGGAGAACACTCGACTGGGTGAAGTCCTTGAACGGACTAAGGCCGAGGCGGCAGAAGAGTAGAGCCGAGCCATTTTCCAAGCAAGGAAAATTCAACGGGCCAAAGATGAGGCCTCCATGACTGTGGCGGTGGCTGCTGCAGTGGATGCCTTCAAGGCATCAAAGGAGAGGGACGCCGAAGCCACTAAGTTTTACAACTGTGGCTTCGATGCTTGTCTTGAGGGGGTTCAGGACTTGTACCCAGACCTCAACTTAAAGCCTTTGTTGCTTGAAGATGCAGGAGAGAAGCCTGCCGAAAGCGTCCGCCCGGATGAAGGTCCCAGCTCTCAAGCTCCTCCTCCCCCGACCGTGTAGATCGGATCATTTGCCTCCCCCTTTTAGAACTTTTTCAAACTTTTCTTTTTGATTATTTTTTGACCTTTTGGAGAAGGTACATGAATGATGATTTTTCTTTTATATGTTAATCCGTAGTTAACTTTCGGATGTTGACTATCGATTGTTGATCGCTGGATTGATTCATTGATAAGTTAATTTACTTTAGGGCGTGGCCGAGCCGACCCTTTGACAGGTCGGCCCCCTTCCAATGTCGTTTCGTAGAATTTTTGAAGCCTTTATGGCCTGATCATTATTGAGTCCGATCCCACTGGAGTCGGCTCATCCTACGATTGGCGAGAAAACTCCGCTTCATCCGTTAGTCGGGTGAGGGCCGACTCTTGTGTCGGGTCATCTTTTGGCTTTTCCCCTGACTAAGAGGGGATGCCCTATCGAGTTCTCGTGGGATAACGCTCTAACCCCTTCTTCAAGGGATCAGTTCGTTTAGTGTTCGCCTCTGCATATAAGAAGCAACTTTTCCTTAGTAGATAACTCATTCATGTAGATAAGAAGAGGCGAATTTCATTAAGAGCCTTAAAGGCTTGTTGCTCGGAGGCATACATTTGTTGAGAGCCTTAAAGGCTATTTCATCATGGATAGTAAACTTTCAGGTGCTCGACATTCCAGGGGTGGGGGAGCTGACGGCCCTTGAGGTTTCTAAGTGGTAAGAGCCCGGTTTGGTCAACAGAACTACCCGGTAGGGTCCTTCCCAGTTAGGTCCGAGTGTCCCAGCCCCCGGCTCAGCGGTGTTCTGGAATACTCGGCGAAGGACCAAGTCCCCAGGACGAAACCGCCTGGTCTTGACTTTCGAATTGTAGAATCGCGCAACTTATTGATGCCGAGCTGCGACTCGGAGCCTTAAGATATCTCTGACTTCTTCGAGCAAATCCAGGTTAGCGGCAATCTGCTCGGAGTTCTAGTTTTCTTTATAACTTTTAACCCGAGCCATAGGATGCCAATTTCAACTGGCACCATTGCCTCCGAGCCATAAGAGAGCGAAAATGGAGTTTCTCCGGTTGAGGACTAAGCTGTGGTCCTGTAGGCCCAGAGAACGAATGGGAGTTTCTCGGCCCAGCTGCCTTTCGCTTTCTCCAACTTCATTTTAAGATGGTGCTTGATAACTTTATTGACTGCCTCCACCTGTCCGTTAGACTGAGGGTGTCGAGGAGAAGAGTACGCAATTGTGTTACTGAGTCTTTGACACATACTTCGGAATTTGTCGTTGTCGAACTGTCGGTCATTGTCTGACACAATGGTGCGCGGAATCCCAAACCGGCAAATGATGTTTTTTCAGATAAAGTCAATCACCTTCTGTTCTGTGATTTTAGCAATAGGCTCAGCCTCGGCCCACTTGGTGAAGTAGTCGACTACAACGATGGCGAACTTGACTTGCCCTTTTCCTATAGGCAGAGGGCTGATGATGTCGATTCCCCACTGAACGAACGGCCAGGGACCGCTCATGAGAGTCATTTCTTCTGCCGGTTGCCTCAACATGGCTGCAAAGCGTTGGCATTTGTCACATTTATGAACGTAGTTTTTAGAATCCTCCTTGATAGTCGGCCAGAAATATCCTTGTCGGAGTATCTTCAGGGCCAAGGCTCGGCTGTCGGAATGGTTTCCACAAATTCTTTCGTGAATCTCCCTAATGACATATTCTGCCTCATCGGGTCGGAGACACCTGAGGTAGGGTTAAGAATGCCCTTTTTTAAATAGGATGTCCTTGTCGGAGTATCTCAGTCGCCTGGCTTCCAACCTATCCGAGGGGATCTCGCCGGAAGTGAGGTAGTTAAAGATCGGGTCCATCCAGCTCAGATTAGTATGCACTGGATTAACTTTCTTCTTCTTCGCCTTGTCGATGCTCGGATGTTCTATGAATTCAACGAGGATGACTCGCGGGATCTTTCCTTCTGCAACCGAGGTGAGCCTTGCTAGGACGTCGGCCTATGAGTTTTCCATTCTCGGGATCTAATGGATAGTGCAACTCCAAAATCTTTCGATCAATTTCCTCGCCTCGTCGAGATAAGCGATCATCCTTATCTCATTGGCTTCGTACTCGGTAGATATGTGGTTTACTACTAGCTGAGAGTCGCATCAAACCTGAAGAGACTGAACACCCAGACTTGTCGCCAATCTAAGTCCAGCTAGTAAAGCTTCGTATTCCGCTTCATTGTTCGAGGCCTTGAACCCGAGTCTGATCGCGTATTGGATAATTGTGGAATCAGGTGCGATCAGGACGATTCCGGCCCCAGCCCCTTTGATATTGGATGACCCGTCCACATAGAGGACCCATCCCGGGTCCGATATCACCTTTTGGTCATCTGGGGGGACAGGTGGAGTCATTTTGACTTCAGTACTGATCTCTTCTGCGCTCGGAATGGTGAATTCGGCGATGAAGTCGGCCACAACTTGGCCTTTGATTGCTGTCCTCGGACGAAACTGGATGTCGAACTCACCAAGTTCGATGACCCACTTGGTCATCCGACCTGAAACCCCGGGCCTCTGAAGGACTTGTCTGAGAGGAGAGTCGGTCAACACAACTACAGAATGAGCTTGGAAGTATGGACGTAACCTCCGATCTGAAACGATGAGGTTGAGCACTAGCTTCTCTAGGGACGGATATCCCGTTTCTTAAGGTACCATAGCCTTGCTCACGTAATACACGGGGCGTTGCTTGCCTCCGACCTCTCTAATCAGGGCCAAGCTGACGGCCGAGGCCGAGACCGTTAGGTAAAGGAACAGGGACTCACCTCCTTCCGGTTTGGATAACAGGAGGGTGAGCCCAGATACTGCTTCAGTTGTTGGAAGGTTTGTTCGCACTCTGACGTCCATTCTGCCTTTTTATGACCCTTCAACTGTTAGAAGAAGGGGAGACATTTATCCGTTGATCTGGACATGAAACGTCCGAGCGCCGCGACTCATCCTGTGAGGCATTATATTTCCTTGACAGTCCGAGGCGAACTCATGTCGAGGAGTGCTTTGATCTTGTCGGGGTTCGCCTCGATGCCTCTTTGACTGACTTGAAACCCGAGGAATTTTCCTGAGCCAACTCCAAAGGCGCACTTCGCGGGGTTCAGTTTTATCTGGTATTCCCGGAGGATGGTGAAAGTTTCTCCAAGATCTGTCAGGTGGTTGGACGCCTTGACACTCTTTACCAGCATGTCATCGACGTACACTTCCATAGTGCGTCCGATCTGTTTAGAGAACATTTAATTTACCAGTCTTTGATACGTGGCCCCTGCATTCTTCAGGCCAAATGACATGACCCGGTAACAGTAGAGTCCCTTGTCTGTGATGAAGGTAGTCTTCTGCCTGTCTAGGGGATGCATCGTGATCTGATTATATCCAGAGTAGGTGTCCAGGAAGGAAAGCAATTCGTGTCCTGCCGTGCTGTCCACCAGTTGATCAATCTGAGGCAGGGGGAAGCTGTCTTTTGGATACGCCCTGTTCAGATCTGAGTAATCCACGCAGACCCGCCATTTTCCGTTGGCTTTCTTCACAAGGACCACGTTCGCTATCCAATCGGGATAATACACTTCTTCTATGAATCCGGCGTCGAGCAGAATGGAGACCTCGTCTGTTATTGCTTCGTATCGTTCGGCGTCGAACGACCTTCTCTTCTGCTTGACAGATCTGTGATCTGGGTCCACATTCAGCCTGTGGACCATGACATCCGGAGAAATTTCTGGCATATCTTGGTGGGACCATGCGAAGACATCCCCGTGTTGTCGTAGGAAGGTTAGTATTTCGAGCCGCTGTTCAGGATTCAATGATGTCCCGAGCTGAACAGTTCTGCTCGGATCGGCCTCATCGAGCGGCACCTTCTCCAGGTCTTCCACAAACGAGCCTTCTGCAGGTCCTCTGGGGTCTAATATGTTGATGGTAAGTGCTTGCTTAACCGACTCTTTCTTTATTGTCATTGCGTAACATCTCCAAGCTTCTCGCTGATCGCCTCGAAGATAGCCTGTCCCACCCTCGACGGGGAATTTCATCATCAGGTGGTAAGTGGAGACAACTGCTCTCATTGCGTTGAGGGAAGGTCTGCCCAAGATGACATTATGTACCAATGGTACATTGACAACTAGGAAGTCCACCATGAGTGTGACTTGATGCTGTCCTTCTCCCACAGTCACACGGAGGAAGATGGCTCCCTCGAAGATTACTCTTTCTCCGGCAAAGCCATGCAGGGGGGTCTTCACGGGTCTGAGGTGAGTCCTCGGAATCTCCATCCTTTCAAAAGCCTCAGAATAGATTACGTCTGATGAGCTCCCGGTGTCGACCAAGATGCGGTACAGCTTACGGTTCGCTATGGTCAGAACAACCACCAGGGCATCATCGTGTAGGTGATGGATTCCACGTGCATCCTCTTCCGTGAAGGTCAGAGTGCAGGGGCTGACCCGGAGTTCTTTGCTGGACCGCTCGGTTAAGTGGACGTAATGCTCCGGTTCAGACTTCCGAGAGTGGGCTTTCCGTACCCTATTCGAGTATCCTCCACCAGATGAGCCCCCGAAGATGGTACGGATTTCAGCGGGCTCTTCTGCGGCAGTGTTCGGCTGCTCTTGCTCTATCTCTTCTTTCCGAGCCACTTTTCCTTCTTTGGTGTATCGACACAGGTATCCCTTCCGAATAAGGGTCTCGAACTCATCTTTGAGATCTACACAATCCGCCGTGTTATGACCGTGGTCTTAGTAAAAGTGGCAGTATTTACGCTTGTCTCGATGATCCGGGTCGGCCCTCATACAGACGGGCCAATTCAGCAATTTTTCTCCTCGGATGTCCAATAGAATCTGCTCGGCGGATGCGTTAAGGGGAGTGTAGGAGCGGAATTTTCCCTTCGACTTTCTGCTCGGGCGACGATCGCGGGGGGCGTGGTCGTCGGGCCCTTTGTTGGACGGCTGGGATTCCTCGTTCCTAGGCCTCTTCTCTTTACCATTCGGCTCGGCTACTTGGACACTTTTGCGGGCATTGGAGAATTCTTCTACGTTGGTGTATTTCTGAGTTCGGCCAACGTCTTTGGTGGATTCTTTCCGATGGAGAAGGTGAATTTTCCTTCTTTTAGGCCGCTGAACACAGCAGTGAGCGTCATTTTGTCGTCGTAATCTTCTATCAGCAGTGTTTCCTCATTGAAGCGAGCGATGTAGTCTTTTAACGACTCCTTCGGCTCTTGCTTGATAGCAAACAGGTGAGTGTTGGGCTTTCGACTTCTCTTACCACTTATTAATTAGGTAAGGAATAATCGACTTAACTCCGCGAAGGAACTGATGGAATTTAGTTTGAGCTGCCGGTACCAACTCCGCAGCTACTACTTTCTTCTTTCCTCTTGTCATTGTATTTAAGAATAGGAACCTGACCTTTCGTATCAGATTCCCACAGACGGCGCCAAAAATGTTGATGTCAAAATCTGGACCACCCTCCACCCAGCAAGACAAACCTTCAAGGAACCCTGAACCTGCACAGAGAGTGAGCAAAGAAGACCCTAGCTAAACAGGGGGACCCTCCGATGCCTAAGTCAGGTCAAGGGAATCTGGGTCTAAGTTGATAGTAGAGAGAGGGTGTAAGATATTGCGTACCTGTAGCAATGGGGTCTTAATGTATTTATACCTGACTGTCGGACGGTCTGGGTCCGTTAATCTTGGCACGATTCGCTCAATCAGGAGGATTTTCTGATCGTGGAGATGTCATGCGTAATCTAGGGATCGTGTAGCGTATCAATGGGCGAAGTTGGAGGGCACGTCCGCTTAAGGTAGTTTCTTAGTTTAGCGTCTGAGATGTTCCGCCCTGTTTCGGCTCGGGACATCCTTCTTCGGATGAAGATGAGGATGAGGACGAGGACGAGCCTCTGAGTCGGATATCTTCCCTTATATGAGGGTGAGAACAAGGACGAGCCCCCGGCTCGGATGTCTTCCTCCACATGAGACTGAGCCCTCGACACTGAGGTCGTTCCCTCGGCTCCGACGCCCAGATGTCGCTTTCTTCATCAGTTCGTTATTTCGGGTATTCTTATGTCTGATCGGACTGAGAAGATGATGATCCTTGGAGTTATAACGGGCTTGGATCTTCCCATAATAAAATCTAATCGAGAAGGACAATTCATTTGAGTATGGAGAAGTGTTGTCGGCTATGATTCCATGAGTGAATCTGAGTCATCAATGGATCTTAGATTCGGGCACTTCGTTCCATATGACTCCACATAGAGAATGTTTTTATACTTGTCAATTTTGTGATGGTAACACAATTTACATGGTTGATGATAGCACATGTAAAATTATGGAGATTGGAAATGTCAGAATTATTATGTTTAATGGCACACATATAGTTTATGTTGTGTGGCACATACCGAACCTGCGGAAGAGTCTTTTGTCATTGGGAAAGTTCGACGAAGATTGCTATAAATTTTTTGGTGATATGAGTTGATAGGAGATTGTTAAAAGGTCGATGGTGGTGGTGAAAGGAGAGTTAATGGGTGGCTTATATCGTTTGATCGGAGATACCATGGTTGGCGATGTCGTAATAAACTCTACTACAATCTGGCACAGGTGGTCGGACCACATGAGCAAGCAAGGATTAAATGTACTTCTTAATTAAAATTTACTTCATGGTTTAAAGTCTGTTAATTTCGATTTTTGTGAAGATTGGTTATTTGGAAAGCTCGATAGAGCTTGTTTTCCCTTATCTACTACTAAAAGTAGGGATGTTTTAAATCTAATTCGTTCTAATATTTGGGAGGCTCTAGTCGAATTCTTGGGATGTTCAAAGTACTTTATTTCTTTTATTGATGATTTTCCTAGGAAAGTATGAGTTTATATGTTGAAAAGGAAAAGTGATGCTTTTGTTTGTTTTATTGAGTTTAAAGCATTTGTTGAAAATCAAAAGGCAAAGAAAATTAAGTGTATGAGAACTGATAATGGAAGAAAGTACACCTCAAAAGAATTCAATATTTTTTATAGTGAGCATGACATTGAGAGGCACTACACAATCCTTGGTACTCGATGGAAGAATATAATTACAGAACGTATGAATTGTACGCTTATCGATCGTGCTAGGAGCATGTTTAGTTTGGCTAGGTTTGAGCAATTTTTTTTAGGTGGAAGCCGTCAATGTGGCTTGTAATTTAGTAAATCATTATCTTACTACTACACTAGATTCTAAGATCCCTGAAGAGGTGTGGTCTGAGAAACTTGTTAATTATTTGTTCCTTCGCAGTTTTGGTTTTAATGCTTATGTGTGGATCCTCCAAGAGCACGGGACTAAGCTGGATGCGAGGTGTAAAAAGTGTATTTTTCTTAGCTATGTAGATGGAACAAAGGGGTATAGATTGTGGGACCCTACTACCCACAAGTTAATAATTAGTTGAGATATGGTTTTTAATGAAATTTTGCTACAGAAAGACAGAATTTCCAAGCTTGGAGTCACAAGAGATAATTGAATTGGAATCTTTCAATGATTTTTAAAATCAGCCTACTGATTCAAATGATCAGCAAGTTGATGATAACGTCAAAGATGAAGTTGATGAAGATCATGCATATGAGATACCGAGTGCTAAAACTCAAAGTGATCAAGGTAGACCGAAGGAGATACAAAACTTTTTATTTGGCTCAAGGATTATGTTACGGCTTATGCTTGTATGACAGAAGAGCACAAGCCTTGTTCATATTGAATGGCATGCGAATCCGTGGATGCTAGCCAATGGAGAATGTCCATGGAGGAGGAGATGAAAGCTCTAAATAAGAATAAGACTTGGGAATTGGTTAAATTACCAAAAGGGTGGAAGGCTATTGGTTACAGATGGGTTTACAAGCTAAAAAAAGATACCCACGGGAATGTTAAAAGATGCAAAGCCCGATTAGTGGTAAAAGTTTGGCTAAGAAATCAAGTATCGACTTTAATGAAATTTTCTCTCCAGTCGTCCATTTGAGTACTATTCGTACTGTATTGAGTACGACAACGATGGTTGACTTGGAGCTAGAGCAATTGGATGTAAAAGTTACATTTTTTATATATATAAATCTTAAGGATGAAATTTATATGACTCGACCCGAAGGCTTTATTGAAGAAAACAAGAAGAATCTAGTTTGTCAGCTGAATAGATTGCTTTAGGGTTTAAAGCAGGCACTAAGGTGTTGGTATAAGCAGTTCAATTCCTTGTGAGCTTGGAATTTCGGAGATGTGAGGTGGACCATTATGTCCAATGTTCAAGTTGTCAATGTCGCTACAAGTTTCGTTGGCCAGAGATAAAGATATAATATCGTTATTGTCGATAACCAAAAATGCGGGGAAAAAGGGAAAAACATGGGGAAAACAATGAAATTTTTTAATGAAACTTCAGGACATGCCCAAATACACATATTTACATATTTAGGAACAAAATCTTTATATATATATATATAATATATATATATATATATATATCTATATATATATATATATATCATCTATATATATTATATATATATATATATATTATATATATATATATATAATATTATATATATATATATATAATAAGTTTTACGAGGGCCTAAAATATGTTATATTGTAATAAATCAATCTTATTGCACAAAAATTACTTAAATCTCAAGCAAGCAAACATGTATAATGCATTCATACATTATCAATTCATGCATAAATAAATATATAATTTATAAACACAATACTCATGCATGACGATCTAGCCATCCAACAATCCATCCCATCCCATCCATCCATCTCATCCAACCACCCATTTGACCATCCATCTAACCAACCACCCATCCATCCAACCGTCCAACCATCCCATCCATCAAACCATCCAACCATCCATCCCATCTATCCTTCTAAACATCCATTCCTCAATCCAACCGTATCTAACCATTCCATCCATCTTATCCATCTTCCCATCCATCCAACCATCCCATCCATC